>JAFMPE010138481.1:469-22724 GCA_024759925.1 Ficus religiosa
CTTTAACAGTGATGTGGCATAAAAATAAGACTAATAAATATTATTTTAAAATGAAAACCTTGATTATCAAATAATTTTATTAAAAATAATAAAAAAACATTAAAATTAAATTAAGATCGGGAAAATCGTATCATATCAAGGGAAACCCAACCATCAATAATTATTAACAACATTAATCAATGCTCAGTTCACCATCTTATAATTTTCAGGAAAAAAAAAAAAAAAAAGTTAATCATCTTCTAATCTTGAGCTCCATCATTCTTTTTGTTTTCTTCCCATGATGTTTTCTCTGAACAAAACGTTTACTGGTTAAACTTTCCAAAAAATAAAAAAAATGATAAAAAGAAACTTTTACTGTGGAAAAAAAGTATTGCGAGTGTGTTCATGACCCACGGAGGCGTCAAATCCCCCCCACCCGCCAGATTTTTTAACATGTCAGATTTAAAATTATTTTCATTTTGATTTTTTCCTGATTTTCTTGTACAAAAAATAAGACTAAACACCCCAATTTTCATTTCAAAAATATTATTGAAAAAAAAAAAACCAAAAATTTCCTTCATTCACCGTTGCCGGCCACACTCTATCACAGATATGATGAAGTCCGTGCTGACTCAGTCGACCGCCCTCCATATCTGTCCTGCGAAACCCACGCCCACCCATTCGACCTGTGATGTGCCGTAGAAATCTGATTATTGTACTGATATGATGAAAGTTTAGCTTGATGGTTGCAGAGTTTGGTGTGGTGGATGGCGTTGGTGGGCGTGGAAGAGAGAGATGAAGACGATGAGAGAGAAATCTTAAATTAATTTTTGTTTTATTTTAGATTTATGTTAATCATAAACTTTTCGTTTTATAGGGAAATAGTAAACTGATTTAAGTATCTTTTAATATAATTGTTTTAATAACTAGTGATTTTCTTTAAAATATTATTTATTAGTCTTTAATCTTATGTCACATCATTAAAACAGTGAAGACATAGGCCGCAATAGATAGAATGAATAACTTAAATGATTTTATATATGTTAGGAAGTTTAATAAATGATTTTGATAATTCATGAAATAACGTAAAATAAGGTATATAGTTAAGGAGGCATTAGGAAATTAATCCTTTATTTTTTAAATGCAACTAAACGTCGATAAATATTTTTTGCTTCAGTTTGGTTATTTTGGACGTCCAGTTGGAATCGGTTGTCCACACACAGTGTTGTCGTTTGAGTTTTTTGGTCGTTTCTCAACTTGTTTATCGTTTTCTCTTGTTTTTAGTTTTCTCGATTTGTTTCCTTTTGTTTTCAAGGTAGCTCTCGTCTCGTCATTTTTTATATGTCGTTTGCAGTTTGCACCTTTGTACTAGCTTTTTACATCATGGTTCGAAGTTTTGTGTTTTCAATTTGCTGCTTTTACGGTTTTGTCGTTTTTTTAATTTGTTATTGTGAAATTATAACAAATAATATATTTTATAAATATTTTTGAATGCGAGCCGAGGGAGGTGGGGAAGAGGGGAGCATAGGTGGTACATGCCCCTTTGGACTTTTAAAAATTCTATTTTAATCTCAAATTTTTTGTTAGTTTTTTCTTATAATAAAATATTTCAAAATTTTATCTTTTATTTACCCTCCTGAAATTTTTTGATTACTACATTTGCATATTTTTTAAGAAAACTTTAAATTTCACCTAATTTTTTTAAATACTCACATTTAAAATTTAGTATATCAAATGAATCAAAATTAATTATAGGATAAATTACATTTTCCTCCTTAAACTTTAGGCATTGTCACAAAATATCCCATGAATTTCAATTTGTAACGTTCTTCCCCATTGAACTTTGAAAAAGTTTATGAATTTTCCCCCTCAATTAATTTTTTGATGAAAAAAATACATATAACACTCGTTTGAAATAGGAGTTGCGGATATTAAATGTGAAACACTTATAATTAAGTTTTAAAAAATTATTTATGGTTGATTGTCATTTTTTTTTCCTCATATTTCTCTCTTATTGGTAACTTTGTTATTTCACATTTAATAAAGATAACAGGTACTAAGAATGCTGTTAATGTGTGTCATTTCATAATTCTATACTTAATACCCCCAACTGATGCTTCCAACAAGTATTAGATGTATTTTTTCATCAAAAATGTAATTGAAGGGGAAAATTTGTAAACTTTTTCAAAGTTTAGGAGGAAATAATATTATAAATTGAAGTTCAGAGGGCATTTTGTGACAAGATCTAAAATTCATAGGAAAAAAGTGTAATTGATCCTTAATTATACTACTATGTAAATTCACAATTTTATGAATTCTAAACTTTAAAATTAAAATTTTCTACCTTCACCATTGCTTTTGAATTTTATCGCATGTTTTTGAAAATATAACAAATTTTAGCATATATTTACGGTTGAATCCTAGATTTTCAATTAAATCCTTGAATGTCCTAGTAAATCCTTGGATTTCTAGTAAATAACAAATTTACGGTTAATTTTTAATAATAGATTTATGTGCACAATTTAATATTAGAGAGTACAAGAGAGAGGAGGAAGCATGATGTATTTTTTTTAATATTATATGGTCATAAATCAGATGCTATTTATTATTATGTTTAAAATTTTATATTATAATTTTACCAGAACTCTTGTTTAAAAATATTGTGATTGTAGGTATAATTTAGCGATAATTTCATATCTAACTTCATCATAAAATGTAGAGTTCGAATCTCCTATTCTAAATAAATAAAAGAAGAAGAAGAAGAAGAATATTCAAAAACATTATTTTCCTCATTCCCCCTTTGTTTTTTGTTTGCCGCCTCAATCTTGTCCTTTGTTGTCGTTTGCGAAATTTTGCGTCTCACTTCACTGACGTTTTCTCGTCTGTCATAACTTTCTAGTTTTTACGGCATATCTTTGTAAATAGTCATTAAACTGGCATGCCGTTTATTATAAAAAAAAAAAAAAAAAAAAAAAAAGGTATAGTGAATATCTAAACAAATAACGCTTCGGTCGTTTCAATTTTTTAAACTACATGTCGTTTTAAAAGTGATTGTCGTTTTTCTTGGCATTAACCACGGTATAATTTAAAGCAAAACTTGGACGCGTGCGTTGCTCAGTGATTGATTTAATGAACAATGTCGTTTTTAAGACTTAAACGACATCGAAATTTAAACCACCATCAACCCGTCTTTTCTTAACTAAACGACATAAAATTAAAATAAAAACAAAAAAAGGACATAAAATAACAAAACTTTAACGGTCGATTTTGGCCAGTCATCAGATAATCCCCATTTTGGCCAGTCATCAGATAATCCCCGTGTCATCTTCTTCACTTTCCAGCCAAATGCGAAGGAACGTCACTCGATGGATTTTCCTTCAATTCGAAGCCTTCAAAAGCTTCATTTCACACCCAATCAGCTTCGAATCACCGACCCAAAAGACTGGAACTTGGTCATCAAACACCACGCCAAGCTCAACAATGACCAGGCAATTCTCACCACATATACCCACATGGAGTCTCTTGGTATAGAACCCGATAAAGCCACTCTACCTCTGGTTCTCAAAGCCTGTGCGAGGCTGAATGCTGTTGAGAGAGGAAGGAAGATACATTGGAGTATTCGGGACACGGGTTTGATTCGAGATGTTCGAGTTGGGACCGCGCTAGTTGACTTTTACGGGAAATGCGGGCTCGTTGATGATGCCCGTGAGGTGTTTGACAAAATGCGTGAAAGAGATGTTGTTTTGTGGAATGCTATGATATATGGATATGTGGGGTGTTGTTGTTTTGATAAGGCGGTTTCGTTGTTTATGCGAATGCAGAGGGAGGGTCTTCAGCCCAATTCGCGTACTGTCGTGGGGCTGCTTTCGGCGTGTAGGGAGCTTGATGATTTGAGGGTGGGACAGGAGATTCATAGTTATTGTTTGAGGAATGGACTGTTTGATTTGGATCCTCATGTGGGGACTGCTTTGATTGGGTTCTACTCGAAATTTGATGTGAGGAGTTTGCGTCTTGTGTTTGATTTGATGGATGTGAGGAACATTGTAAGTTGGAATGCGATTATTAGTGGATATGTTGACATGGGGGAGCACTTGGAGGCTTGTAATCTTTTTGTACGCTTGCTGGTAGATGGGATTAAGCTCGATTCAATTACAGTAGTTGCTGTTGTTCAAGCCTGTGCAGAACTTGGATTTTGCAAATTGGGTATGCAAATCCATCAAGTGGCTATTAAGTGTGGTTACAGAAATAATTTATTCCTAGTAAATGCCTTGCTTAACATGTATAGTGATTGCGGCGTACTAGACTTAGCATATCGGCTATTTGAACACGTCCCTAACCGTGATGTTGCTTTGTGGAATTCTATGATATATGCATGCATAGGATACGGTATTTGTGACGAAGCTTTGAGCTTGTTTATATCTATGCGAACAGACAGCATCAGAGAAGATGGAAGAACTATTGCTATAGTGGTGTCTTCATGTCCAGATTTATCTGATGGAGTGAAATTTGGGATGAGTTTACATGCTCATGCAATAAAAAATGGGATGGAAATAGATAATGTCTCTCTTGGAAATGCGTTCTTAAGTATGTATGGTGAATTAAACTGTGTCGATGCTGCCCAAAAGGTTTTTGATGACATGACAAGTCCAGATGTTATCTCATGGAACACTTTGATCATGGCATTGGCCTGCAACAGATTGAGGGATGAAGCCTGGAAACTATTTGAGGCAATGCGAGCCACTAATATCACACCTAACTCACACACAATGATATCTATCCTTGCTGCTTGTGATGATGAAACCTGTCTGAATGGTGGGAGAGCAATTCATGGTTTCATCATAAAACACGACATTTCAATCGACCTATCTTTGAACACTGCATTGACAGATATGTACATGAATTGTGGCGATGAAGCAATGGCTAGGAATCTATTTGAGAGTTTTCCCGATAGAGATGTGATCTCATGGAATGCATTAATTGCTAGCTATGTTAGAAACAACCAAGGTGAGAAGGCTCAAATGCTTTTCACACATATGATTTCAGAAGTGGAGCCTAATAGTGTTACCATCATAAACATGCTTTCATCATGTACCCATCTTGCCTCTCTTCCTCAAGGCCAATGCTTGCACGCTTACGTGACTAGGAAGCAATCCCCTTTAGCTAACAATTTGTCTCTTGCAAATGCTTTTGTGACGATGTATGCAAGATGTGGTAGCGTGCAAAATGCTGAAAAAGTCTTCAAACTTTTACCAAGAAGAAATATCATCTCGTGGAATGCCTTGATGACTGGCTATTCCATGCATGGTTGTGGAAACGATGCTATTCTTGCATTCTTTCAAATGTTAGAAGATGGTTTGCAACCAAATGCTGCAACTTTCATAGCTATTCTCTCTGCCTGCAGGCATTGTGGATTTATAGAGAAGGGATTGCAGTTTTTTCAAACGATGGTTCATGATTTCAAGATAAAACCCGGGCTTGTTCACTATGGTTGTGTGATTGATCTTCTTTGCCGCGGAGGACGCTTAAACGAAGCTAGAGAGTTTATCGAATCAATGCCTATTGAACCAGATGCATCATTGTGGAGGGCTTTGCTCAGTGCTTGTCGAGTTGATTCTAACACAAAATTAGCTGCAGCAATATTCGAGAAACTTGTTGAAATAGAACCCTTGAATGCAGGAAACTATATATTGCTGTCGAACATCTATGCCTCGGCTGGTCTTTGGCTAGAGGTGAGGAAGGTAAGGACTTGGCTCCAAGAACAAGGCCTAAGAAAGTCTCCGGGATTAAGCTGGATTGTTGTTCAAAATCAAGTACATAGTTTTGCTGCTGGCGACACATCACACCCTCAGTCGGACATAATTTATGAGAATCTGTATTCTTTAATGGCCTCAATCAAAGAGAGTGGATATATTCCCGACATCCAAGGGGTTCTGAATGAAGAAGAAGATTAGTTTGAAACGCCATAATTTCACATTGAAATTGAAGATTGGGAAGATTAACACTCTGGTGTTGAGAGCGAAGAAGATGAAACCTTTTTCATTTTTTAGAAGTTCCTCCAGTGAGAGGATTGCAATAAGGTCTAAGAAACTTTAGAAACAGGTTCCCATTATAGATGATGTTAAATGACGGAATAACGAAACAATACACCTGAGACATGTATAGTTCCTGACTCTCAGTTGTATGTATAGGTTCCAGCAGTGCAATGACTTTCCATCATTCTGTATCTTCCTTAGATTCTTCAATCTATGCAAAATATCAGTAAGACGAATTAGATTTTTGGTTCAACTTTTTTGTCAAAGCACACACCCAAAAAAATGGATCACACTTTTTTTGGTTCGGCCTTGCAATGATTTTCCATCATTCTGTTTTTTTCTTAGATTCTTCAATCTATGCAAAATATCAATAATATGAATATAGTAAATATATCGACATATAGTCAAAACATTAAAGAAACCAATGTATGAAAAAAGAATTTATAAATCCTTCTCAACACCAGTTACCACTACGAAGTCTGATATGAAGGAGAAAAAGAATGAACAAATGAGCTTTATCTTACTTTTTCATTCCTTTGGTACATCTTAACAAAAAATTGGCTATCCAACTATTATAGTACCAAAAAATTGTCTAATTCAAATCCTACGCAAAGGTGGGTGAGAAACTGCCAAACCCGGGTAAGGTCTTTCTTTGCAAATAACCGAGGTAGGCTTTCCCATCCCTTCCTGAATTTTTGGTTCAGTAATAACAATTTGGACATAAAAATGACTTCTAATTGTCATTGTTGCTCTATGGACTCCAGTGTAACCAACAAACCACATGAAAAATTCCTGCCTAACTTGGGCTACCTCAAATATCGGTGATAAGGTTTTCAAGATTAAGCATCAATCTAATCTATCTGTCTAGGATCAGAATCCTCAGAAGCCGGTGTCGCACCTGGGACTGAACTGTTTGCTGTTTCCTCGACATCGGATGGCAATTGCTTCACCGGAGATTGAACCTGTGAAACGTGTGGAAGCTGATTTACTTAATTGACCAAGTTACTACTGACCAGACCGTTCTGACGTACCCCATTTCCCATTTACTGGGGATCTGAAGCACCGCATTTCCCATTTTCTGGGTAACTAAGAAAGTCATTTGTTCTAAGATCACGATCTATTCTACGTCCAAGATCAAGAGAAGGGTTTGGCCCATGGTTCCGCCAACTGACGCTGGGTGATTGTTGCTGTGGGTTCATATTGTCAGCGAAAGCAGGTAACTCAGAACTCGATGGGCGTAGAGAATCAATGCTCTGAGGTGAAGGCTGAAAAAGAGATTGCTCTATACTTTGGTGAGGGAACACACTTGTTTTGACTGAAGAAATTGGTGAGGACATAAATTCAGGGGAGAAAAGCACATCGGGATTCGCAGGGAAACGGGACAAGTCATTAAGGTGCGGATGTGGCTGCACTTGAGAATCATCAGACTGAAGATCGCTTGGATAAACAGAAGAACTCGGATGCCTCGTTTGGAGATGACTGCCTGGGAGGTGCAAAGCGGGAACATTTTGTTGAGGACGGGTTATAGATGATTGGGAAATGCCATTACCAGGACGTGGATTCATGCGAGGAGCAAAAGACGAAGATGGCATGGCTGACGGGGCAGTTACATCAATTGCAGCAACAGCAGAGTTGGCTGAAGGAGGAGATGGAATTGCAAGTCTTTTTTCTTCAGCTGTATGGGCGAAAAAGCGTTGCAACTTGTGCCAGAATGACAAAGTTGAGTCTTGTACCGTGTTGGATGTAGGAAGGACTCAAAAAGCCCGTGAGCAAATCGACACCGATCTCCATCTTCACATTGTTTTTTTCCTGAAAAATTGGGGCAGGGCTTACTACTATAGGTGAACCGTGCTGGGTCTCTTCTCTTTGCTCTTTCACCAGGATGGACAAAAGGGCAATTTCCCGAATTATGTGGATTCTTATGAGGACATTGCTGAATCTTGTAGGAATACATTCTGAACAAATCAATGTCAGAATCGCCGGTATTAAGATATGGCACGCGAGAATTGTTCATAGCTCGTGTAAGAGACTCACTTTCTCATCGACTTGATGAAGTTGGAGTCTTGGAATTTAACAGCTCCAAGCCACCACGCAAGCTTCATTTAATGGTGTTGATGCCGAGCACGACTCCGGCAGCAACACCCAAAGTGGTCGGGTGGTCCGGTCAGGACAGGCCAGTCGCTCCGCCGTCGATCACCTGTAAAAGGGAAGCACCTCGGAATGATGGGGACAACGGTGTGGTGTCTGTCGCGGACACTCCGATGCTTAAGTCAGTCGAGGAACTGATAAGCGAGGGGAGAGGCAGAGATTTGGCAAGGAAAATGACCATACTTGAATTTGTGGATTTGCCCTCTATTTATAGGCGCCTCCCGCGGGTCCGGGTGTTCAGGGCGACCCGGCCGGGTCGGCTACCTAGGACACCGGGGGGTGAGTAGGCATTAGGCTTGCAGGTGTTAGGGGCCCAATGGGCTATTGCCACGCGTCCCAGGTCAGGTGCCAAGGGTACTAGGCTGACACACTGTCGGCGCTTGCAGGGGTAACCCCTATCAGGGCAGGGGGAGGCGGCGGCGATGTGACGTGGAGCAGCGGCAGGTAGGCGGAGTCTGCCCTAGGCAAGTCCCATGACATGACTCATGTCAGGTACGAGGCGGCGAGAGTGGGGCCAAGGCGAATGACCCGGGGTAGCCTACTCGGAGTACTACCCATCCCGAGTACGCAGTCCGTCCTCGCACAGCGGCGAGGTGTGGTCGGCTGATCGTGTTCTCCTAGGACACGCAGTAGCCGGGTCGGGTCGGTTCACAGCATCTGGTCCAGCCGAATGGATATCTTTAGACCGTAAGTTGTCGGAGTACGATCGGGTATAACACATTGTAGTCGGAGCAGATCCCAGCATCAACAAATGGAAAGAAGAATTATCTGATAGAGACAATCCGAAAGGAATCAAAATTTAATTAACCAAAAAAAAAAGTATGAATCAAATACTTACTAACCAAGTAATCTTTCAAGAAATAGTAACATTATGCGGCATCTTAACAACTCCAATCTTCCAAGCAGAGAAGAAACTTGGAAAAAAAAAAAAAAAAAAAAAGATACCAGAGAATTTGAGAGGAAATCGTTTAAAAGGGATTCAAGGGAGAACAAGAGTAAAAAATTCAAATCTGTTTGAGAAAATAAAGAAAAAGAAAAAGAACAGATTTTCTATAAACGCATAGATATACCGTTCAAGAGGAAATCTTTACACTTAAAACTGAAAGACAAAAACAAAGCAATAGAAATCATGTATAGATTCAGACGTTTCATTTTCCCACACTTTCTGAGCATCCAAACAGACAAGCCTCGGACAAAAGAAACACAACTGAACAAGAATATAGCCAAAATTCAACCAGTAAAAGAATAAAAATACCAAAATAGGGAAAGACAGAGAGTAAATGGACATACCAATTTTCCCACACTTTCTGAGCATCCAAACAGACAAACCTTGGGCCAAAAGAAACAGAATTGAACAAGAATATAGCCCAAATTCAACCCGAACTAGAATACAAACAACAAAAGTACGGAAAGACAAAGAGTAAATGAACTTACGGTACGTGAATTCAGGTCAAAGAATGCCCTTCTTGAAGCACAAAAAGCTGTGGAGTTCAAGCGTGTAATGGCCCGTCTCTGTATTTACGTGCAAGACAAGAAAGCAGAGTCTGGCAAGACCTTCGGAATGGTGAAGACGAAGGAGAAGCTCAAGAGCAGCGAGCTCGACTTCAACGGCAGGAGAGAAATTTCTTGAGATTTGCAGAGAGCTGAAGACGAGAGAGGGTGAAATGTGAATTTGTTTGGAACAAATTTCGTAGCCGTTACTTTAGCGCCAAGAAAGGAAGAGACGGAGAGATGGGAAAAAAATATTTTCATATATGCCCAATAACTTTTGGGTTTATTCTCATTTTATCATATAAACTTTAGAAATTCTCACCTTACCCCCTGAATTTTGAATTTAACCCTACTTTGTTCCTTCTATTAGAACTTCAGTTAAAAATAAACAAAAAAGTACTAGAACTAGTCTTACGAAGTCCATTATGTTAGGAATATGCTAAAAACTAATAAGAAAGGACAACATGACTATACTTACCTCTTTTTTTTCTTTTTTCTTTTTTCTTTTTTTCTTTTTTACTGTATTATGATATAAGTGATAAAACGAGGTTAAATTCAAAATTCAAAGATTAAGTTAGAATTTAAAAAAAAAAAAGTAAGAGTGATCTTGAAACTCAAGGATATATATATGTTGGAGAATTAAAGAAATTAGGCCAATCAGAATTTGACCTTCCTTAAACTGATGCTACTGGTGGGGATACTCTTGGCATCATTCTCTCTGATTTATGATTCAATTTTATTGCCTTTAATTGAATATAGGATTGTTTCCTTTTTTTATTTCTTCCATTTTCAACGATTGCCTTTATATGTAATGCCCTTGTACCATTTTGAACATATATGAATACAAAACAAAAGGTATTCTTTCAATTCTTGTCATGGTATCAGAGCCACGACGCTCTTGAGACCTCGTGAAGTTATTTTGTTCTTGTTCCATTTTTTGATACCAATTCTTTTGGCATTTGTTCTTATGGCTGGCAAAACAGATACTGAAAAGATCGATACAGGAAAAATTGCAAAGAACACTGCCTTCACTTTGCATCCTTCAGACAATCCCGGAGCTATATTGGTGTCCTCTCCTTTAAATGGATATAACTACACCATGTGGAGCAGATCGATGATCAAAGCTCTTACCGCCAAAAACAAGTCCGGATTTGTCAATGGAACCATCACCAAACCTTCCACTACTGCTGATGAAAATTATGTTCCTTGGAAGCAATGTGATGACATGGGCGCATCACGGATCATGAACGCCATCATTCCAGACTTGCAGGAGATGCAATCTATGCAGAAACAGCAAGAGATTTGTGGGAGGATCATGAAGAAAGGTTTTCACAAATCAACGGACCTCGTACATTTGAACTACAAAAAAAGCATTAGTTCGATATCACAAGGTCAGGATTCTATGACTGTTTATTATTCCAAGTTAAAGGCTTTGTGGGATGAGTTGAATCTTTATTCTCCTATACCATCATGCACCTGTGATTCTAACAAAACTCTAGAAGCCTATAAAGATAGGGATCGTACCATGCAGTTTTTGATGGGTCTAAACGTGGTCAAATATTGTTGATGAACCCAATTCCGGCTGTTGGAAAGGTGTTTTCTTTGCTACTTTCAAGCTGGGTGTTCAAAATTTTCACACGCCACCTTGAGGAGGGGGTGTTGGAGAATTGAGGAAATTAGGCCAATCAGAATTTGACCTTCCTTGAACTGATGCTACTGGCGGAGATATTCTTGGCATCATTTTCTCTGATTTATTATTCAATCTTATTGCATTTAATTGTATATAGGATTGTTTATTTCTTCTATTTTCAACGATTGCCTTTATATGTAATACCCTTGTACCATTTTGAACATATATGAATACAATACAAAAGGTATTCTTTCAATTCTTGTCAATATAAGAATAATTTAAAAAAATTATGATAAACCCATGATATTATGTATTATCCACTAAGATAAGTTTACATAAACCATTTGATACGGTCACAAGATTAAGGAGAAGTTATTATTTAACACTCGGTAATTCTCTTTTAACTTTTCGCACGATATTGGAATCTTTAATAAGTCTGTATCTCTCTCTTCTCTGTCTCTTTCCCTCTCTTTTGTTGATCAGAGATGGAAGCCGTTGATAATGTCGCGACGTGCTCATGACGACGACGGCAGTTTGCGACTCTCTGACGGCAAAGAAGATCCGACGATATTGTCGCGCCACCTGGGTTTGTGATTTTTTTGCAGGTCAACTTCTGATTGTGGCCGATAGCTTTGGTCGGCGATTCGATTATGATAGAGATGGAAACCAACGGCACCGTCACGATCTTAGTTGAGATCCGGTGGTCTCATATCTCCGTGGAGATCCTGTAGTCTCATATCTCCGCCGCGATTCCATCACCCTCCCTATATTTGCTTTTTTTTTTTTTTTTTTTTGAATTTTTTCGTAGATCGACTTCCGATTGTGGCAGATAGCTCTGGTAGGATCTTCAGTCGTGAAGAACAGGTCCTCCTTGAGCTCGCGATCTCCCTAATGTCCGGCACCAAAGTTGTCATCTTCTCCGGCAGCTGTGTAATGGTGACTTAGGGTTACGTTTGATTTTTGGTATATTTTGGGGATGAATTTGAAATTATTTAGTTTATAGGGGTTTATTGTAAAATTATAAAATAATGGATCATTTTTCTAATTTTCATGTATTTACCAATTTTTAATGATGCTGAACTTTTTAGTAAATAATTTACCAATTAAATTATTATATTATTAAATTTAAGTTAAATAGAAAATAAATATATTTACTTAAAAATAAAAAGAGATTAATAAAGATTTTACTTGGAAATATATTTATTTACCACTATATTTATACAAATAATTTAGTAAATATTTGAATTTAATTAATATTATACGTTAATATAATATTTTCAATAAGTAAATATATATATATATTTCGTAGTATATGATTTTGTAAATCTTTCTAGTGTACCCGGCAAATATTCATATTTACTGTTAAATATTAGAAATCTAATATTTATTAGTAACAAGAATACCGTATTATCAGATTTACTAAAAATACTAATATTTATAAGTAAATACTAAATTTCTTCAATAATTTATGAAAAATTAGTAAAACGGGTAAATTTGGTAAATTTTATATATTTGTTAATAATATTATTTTACCAAACCAAATCAATTATTGAATTTAAGGGGTAAGTATCAGATTTATTAAATAAATATCATATTTATTGACAAACAAATAAGGTAAATATTGTTATTTATAAGTAAATAATATTATTTACAGTTTTCTAATTAACAAGTAAATATCGTAATTATCAAGTAAATATCAGATTTTTACATAAGTAAATAACGTGAATATCATTAGTTATATGTAAATATCATTATTTATTGCTTTATATTTATCAAGTAAAAATCAGATATATTGATAAAATATCAACTAAATATCATTATTTACAAGTAAATACGTTAATATTACATATTTACTAATTATATTGAATAATTAAAAATTGTTATAAGATCTTTAGGGGGTGTTTGGGGGTAAGTTTAACTCAAGTTAAACTATATTTTTTTTTATCTTTTTCTGAAAAAGATTTTTATCTTTTCTAAAAAATTAACAAAAATTACTATTGAAACTTAAAATTTTCAAACTCAACTCATTCACCAAATACTCCTTTAGTTATTTAACTTTTATTTTCAAAGTTTTAGTTATTATAGAAAAACCCCAATTTAGCCCCAGATCTAGCCCTGACCCCAAATTCAATACCTTAGCATCTAAGGTTTTCAGTCGTCGGTGTCGACTATGGAGAGGCCGGAGAACTTGGTCACGAAGACGGAGAAGATGACACCACGGGGAAGGCCGGAGATTTCATGCAAAGTCCGTCACCGATAGCGTCCGTCTCGTGGCAGCGAGAGCAGTCGCGCCGCTCATCATCGGTGGTGTTGCTTCTCTGACAGAAGTCGCGCGAGCCGGTGAGAGATTTCGCGATTCCGGCAATTGTGGAATCACGACGGCCTTTGTCCTGGAGTCACGACGGCCAGCGAAGGGGAGATCCGTCACGACCTCGACACCAGCGTGATCGCGTTTCATGTCGCCGCCTAATCCCTGCGTCTTCATCGTCGTTGTTGATTGCTGAACTCCGGCCGAGACGGACAGACAAGTGGAGAGGAGAGAGAAGAGACCAAGGGTATTTTTGGGTTTTCATATTATAATGTATCTTAAATATGTTATTTAGTAGTAATATTTTAAATTCCATTATAATTTTAAACTAGGATAGTACATTATACTATTTTGATCGTTCACCTTATAAATGATGGGTGCAAATATAATCATTTTTTTAGTTTTTCTTATACTTGAACTAATTTTTCTAGAAATACAATCAAACACAATTTCAAAAAATTTCTCAGAATCATTCTCAAAAGATTTTCATATCTGAAAAACAAAATTATTTTCAAAATGCTACCAAACATATCCTAGATATTTTAATTAATGTTGTTGTATTTACATATATATATATATATATAAATGTATGTATATGTAGTTTTGTTATATTAATATTTATTGGATGTGATTTATTTTATTAAAAAAAAAAAAGATCAATAGTGTTTTAATACGAGTGCTAAGTCTTGTAAGAATCTATTCAGAGCAAAGGTAAATGGGAAAATAACTTATGTTCTATTTGGATTATTCTGTAATAGCTATTATTATACCCAAATCTAATAAGCTTTTGCTAGGTCACCTATTAGAGTGAATTTTTTTCAATGTTTCACCATTTTATAATAACTTAACTCAAATTCAAATTTCTACTTTTAAGAAATCTAAACCAAACTTGTATTTTTTTTAATACCTTCACACTTTTTAAATGTTACATTTGGCTAAAATTATCTGAACACACATTTAATTTGAATACATAATTCAAATTCTATTGACCTATTTTGTTCATATATTACACTTGAATGTTCATTCAAACTTAATATTTTTATTCAAATATTTGAATTATATATATCTAAATGAAACATGAGTTTGGATAGTTTTGGTAAAGCTAATATTAAAAATGATGTGGCTCAGAGTTTAAAATTTGAAAATTTGAATTTAAAATTGAGTTAATTAATTGTAAAGTATGGAAAAATTCAAATTGTTTCATTATGATTGCAGTATAATCTAATAATAACATCGCACTTCATTTTACCAATAAATACAGAGTCAATAATTATTCTAAGATAGGTCACCTAAATGGATTATATATTTAAATATAAATATTTAAGTTGAATAAATATTTAAACCCGATTCGTGCATATTCTTCCCTTAACTAAAGAAGAGGTCTTAGCGCAATTGCCACATATGAAATTGAACACAATCTTACAAATAAATAACATATTTGTTTCCCGATACGAAATCGAAAACACGCTCAATATTATTTAATTGAATAATTGGTTCAGTAAAATATTATCCAAATGGACTATTATTCCATGCTCGCGCAATGTGACATTTAGCATGTGTTTGATTTCAGATATGAACTTAAGATTTTCATCTTATTTTTTATCTTTTTCTAAAAAATTAACAAAAATTATAATTATTTTTTTCAAAATTAATCAACTTTAATATAAAAATTCATCTCAAATATTTGTTCCAAATATTCCATTAAAGCCGATAAAGAATTTCCTGGACGGTCTCAAATAAAAAAATAATATATAAACACATAAAAAAAATTGCAAAAAAAGAAAGGAAAAAAAAAAAAAAAATCTCCTTCCCAATGATTTGGTGACCTCTCTTATGAGCCAAGGGAGGGTAATTGGGAATAGCTTCTCTCCCGCGGAGCTCGCTCGTTCTGTCGCTTCGCTTTGCTTCTTCGGTCTTCTTTCACATGACAATCCACCGGCTTCTGCGACACGATGCCTGCCTCTGCTTCCGCCTCAGCTCCGGCACCGCCTTCGGCCTCTCCGGCCACCGCGCGCCACTACTCCGACCTCCTCCCCCGCCTCTCCTCTCCCGACGCCCAAGTCCAGGTCAAGGCTCTCCGCGACCTCAAGAACCGCATCATCGGTAACCGCACCAAGAAGCTTTCCTTCATCAAGCTCGGCTTGGTCCCCGCCGTCGCCGATATTCTCGCCTCCGCAGCCGATTCGGCCGCCGATCGCGACTCCAACCTCCTCATCCAGTCCGCCGCCGTGGTCGGTAGCTTCGCTTGCGGCTTCGACGCTGGCGTCCGAGCCGTTCTTGATGCCGGAGTCTTCCCTAGCCTCGTCAGGCTCTTGTCTCATCCCGACGAGAAGGTAACTCTTCCTGATCCGGTTGCCTCTGCTTCTCTTATAAGCGTTTTGACGGAAGATGTACGGAAAATGCTATATATGGAATAAGATTGAATGGTCTCCATGTTTGCATTTGGATTTTAATAAGGTTCTTGGATGAATTAAGCTGAAAATGTCAAGTATTTATCTTAACAACAAGTAATTATTTTGGTTCCATTGGATTTACTTGATACAATTCGTTAAATTCAGTTGAAATTTTTTTTTCCTTTTGTGAGTACTTGATTTGTTTGATTTCAATTTATTGTTTTTATTCTACTATCTGTTGCAAATAATTAAAGATAATAAGTATGAATGGAACTAGAAGAGCCTAATTAGGTTATAGATTGGTTAATATGTATTTTAAGCATCAGGACTTAGGTTGGTGAACTTTGTGCTTCAGGTTGTGGACTCCGGTGCACGTTCTTTAAGAATGATCTATCAATCAAAACTCGCTCCAAAGTACGATTTTTTCGAACGAAAAAACATGGAATTTCTTCTTTCGTTATTGAATAGCGAGAATGAAAATGTAACTGGACTTGGTGCAAGCATCATAATGCATTCTTGCAAGACCGTCTTAGAGCAAAAAGCACTCTGTGAAGCTGGGGTTCTAAAGAAACTCATTAGCCTTCTTGAAGGATCTTTAAATCAGAGAGATGCTAGCTTGGAGTCTTTGGCCACAATTGTTAAAAATAATGTTGAAGCTGTTTCGGCTTTTGTTGGATCCGAGGGTGGAAGAGCTCTAAGTTCTGTGGTTGCGTTAACAAAGGACAGGTATCCTCGGACAAGATTACTTGCCACTATGTGTTTGATTGTTATAAGGAACACTTCTCCTTGCTATCTGCAAGATATAGGAATCAAAACCAAGTTGGTGCATCTTCTGCTAGAGCTTCATGACGATCCAGATCAAGTCGGAGATGAAGC
This sequence comes from Ficus religiosa, assembly GCA_024759925.1. Classification (NCBI taxonomy): domain Eukaryota; kingdom Viridiplantae; phylum Streptophyta; class Magnoliopsida; order Rosales; family Moraceae; genus Ficus; species Ficus religiosa. Next base: position 17,327 of record JAFMPE010138481.1, read on the forward strand.
TTCCTTTGCTTTGTCTAGTTTAATAGCAGAAAAGGAGGATATGCAAAAAATAGCATTTGAGGCGAATGCCATTGATAAACTGTACAACTACTTGAAGAAAGCTGCACTAAATCCCAAACGTGTTGAAGGAATATTGCTGGCAATGGCTGATCTATGCTCAAAGTTGGAGAGCTGTAGGTCCAAGTTTTTTTCTTTGAAGGTATGACCATTTACTAGAACTTATTAACTTCTTTGTTTGTAAATTTATTAATGGATGCTTGTTCTTCCCAATTGTATGGTTAATCACCTGTTTCAGCAATATCATTGACTAGGGTCCTGGATTCCTCATTCATCTTCTTGTTCAGTTCTTTGACTTAGTTTGAGGATATCGTCCGAGTGTACAAATGCATGTGATATTTCCACAAAAATTTTAACTCACGAAATATTTCCATGAACGCAGGCCTTGAACTTGGTAATTGATGCTCTGAATCATGATAGTTCCAGTGTACGTGTTGCAGCTTGCATTTGCCTAAAAAGTATCTCTCGATCAATCAAGGTTTGGAATAGGAATACTTGCTCCTGATTTATTATGTTGGAATTTATCTCCGATTTATACTGAGAAATTATCCTTCCAGAGTTTATGTGCAGGAGATTTCATGGATGAAGTGATCATCATACCCTTAGTTCGTCTTTTACATGACCCTTGTACTTCTGTCCAGGTATGGCTTTACTAATCACTGACTATCATGTCTTCTCTCTGCTTGTTATTTGTTCTCTTCTCTCTTTTAAAATTACATTCATTTTTTCACATGGCATGGAGATTAATTTAAGTTGTGAACCCTTGTTTAGTTGTAAATGCATCATTGCTGGTTGAGTGCTGAGAGCCATCGACCATGAAAGTGAGACTAATATTTACTTTACAGCCATCAAACATTCTGGTGGTATCTGGTATTATTGAAAAAAAAAAAATGACAAATGATTTATGGCAATCCTTTGTTAACCTAATGTCTAAATTTGCTGTCATCGCATTTTTGTGGTAATGAATATAGATGCATTTAAGTTTTGTGTGTGCCTGTGTGAATATAGCCTGTGGTTGTCTGTTCCTGTGGTGGGTAAAATAGTTTAGAATTCAGATATGCATATAGCCAGTTCTGTTATGGACCAATTGCTAGTTAGTATGATAAACGTACAGTTGATATTATCCCTAAGAATTTTAGGTGACTCGGTAATTGGGATTTGTAATTGTACCTGATACGTTCATTTTAACCTTTAGGATGCCTAACAAAAATTGTCCTTTGACAACCATGCATGTATTTGTAGTTGCAACAAATTTTGATAAATGCCCCTTTTACAGGTTGCTGCTCTCCGTGCTATTGGCAACATAGTTGTTGATTTTTCAAAACGTAGGACCATATTTATACAATGTGGAGGTGCAAAACAGCTTGTTCAGTTGTCAAAATCAATGGATTCAGATTTGAGGTTAAATGCTTTAGGGGCTTTGAGAAACTTGGTGTTCCTTGTGGACTACGCATGTAAAGAAAGTATTTTTGGGGAGCTCACAGCCTCCTTATTAGCAAGCCTTGTCTGTGGTAATGATAATATTTTACTATTTTAGTCATGTCAGTTCAAGATACTTTTAGAAAATTTCTTACTACGGTGATAATTTACTCATGCACATAAGTACTGGTCTATTTGGTGACCTACAGATTCTGAGCCTTCGGTACAGGAGCAAGCTCTTGGCCTTCTCCGTAATCTTGTTGATGGATGTATGGACTCTATTGAATTTGTTTTTGCTGAAGATGGTGTTCTATTAGATGCAATTGGAAGGCAATTGCAGAGTGCTTTTAATGCTGAAATTGGGATACAGGTTAGAATACATTTCTAGTGGCGACATTTGGAACTGCTAAATCTTGTTTGGGCTGATAAACACCGTGCCAGAACGGGTAGCATATTCTAGCGAGATAGGGGCAGCTCACAGATGTGATGGTGTTTTACTTTTCATTGTTGTTTCACCTTGTAATGGAGTTTCTGAAACCTGTCTTATTTAGGGAATGTATGTTCTCTGCAATGTCACAAGTGGGAATGATTTTCACAAGGAAGCCGTGATGCACCTACTTGTTCCGCAAGTAGACAATGGGACCCAATCATTTCTGATCAAGTTTCTGCAGAGCGGTGACAGCCAGCTGCGTGTGGCTGTTGTCTGGACCATAATTAATCTCACTTTTCCCTCAATTCCTGGTGCATTTGGTCGGCTTGAAAAACTACGTAATGCTGGCATAGTTTCTCAACTGAAGAACATGGTCAATGATCCTTGCCTAGAAGTAAAGGTTGCTCATCCTTCCTTGGACTTTGGATTTGTATATACATATGTATGTATAATATAATCAACTTGTTTGTTAACTCTTGTATTCTTTGAACTGCAGCTTCGTGTAACAACAGCACTAAGGCAGTTTATGACTTTTGGTGATGGTTCAACATGAAGGGGGCAAAAAAAAAAAAAAGAAAGGGAAAAAAAAATACTGATGTTGCAGTTCTGTCTTTGCTCAACTTTTTTGAATGGATGTTTTGGCCTCTCAGCTGCGGCTTGCAAGTAAACGGTATGCTTCAATCAAAATTTATATGACATCTTTGTGAGCTGTGACCGATCCTAATGGAATGGGCTATTTCCGAGATGAAATTTTTTTCTGTATATTTTAAGAACATAAAGTATTCATGTCATTCAGCCAGGCTCTAGCAGTTAGATGTCTTTTAGGTCAAAGTGATTGGTAAACAGCTAGGTAAAGTTTTGTCTCCTACTTAAGGATGAAGAGTGTACACCGAAGCTTTGTCAATAAGGCTGACTGTCGATTTTTGTTTTAGCTGTACTTATGTGCTTGTATGCAAATTTTCTGTTTTCAGCCAGTTATTATATGAAATCGATTTACTTTTGGATTTAAGAAAATAGAAATTGCAGTTCTAAAGAGCCAATTTCTGCATCCATCGTTATCTCTTACATTTAAAGGTTTAACACACATTGCATTCATTTTCCTTTTGGTCTGAGCAGTGTGGACGCTTTATGATTCTTGTGGGTACTCCTGACAGGCTAACTTTAAAAATTTCTTATTTTCCATTTTTCCTATGGTATGTTATTTGGTCCCCACTCCCCATTTTATCCTTCTCCTTTTTCTCATGCATCATGGTCATGGAACTTGTCCATTTTATCGGTCATATTGCATCGTTTTTATCTATCTTTTTATTTTATTTATTTATTTATTTATTTGTTTTTTACCCAACACGATCTTCTTTTCTTTCTTTCTTCTTTTTGGTTGCAATTTATTGGTTCTAAACTTTTTTTCTAGGGACTATCGTATTTTGTGTTCTTTTTGCTTTTTTAATCTAACTCAATGACTTTTTGGAAGCTGGGGTACCGAGCAAGCATGCTCTAATGTTATTAGTGTTACCGCTAAAGCGGCAAATTACATGTCTCTCGAACGGTCAAACCAAAAGAGTGTCTAAGTTGATGCTTATATGCAAGAATGATGCTGTATCTCTGTAATCTGTATATTTAAGGTGAAAGATGCATCCTATTTTGGAGTAAATCGCGTTGCTATTTTTCTTCACACGCATGAATGGTGGATTTGTTGGAAGTTGTATTTATCCTACATCATTAAATTGCCGAGTTGTTATAATGTTTATATGTAGATTAGACACTTTCCCTTTGGCTAGTGAGAAGAATTCTACTTCTAACCGGATTGACTTGTTATGATGTTCGATTGAGTCCATAATTTGTCAATAATAGGTTTTGGCATTATTTTATACCACTTGATTTGGTGGTGGTTATCCTTTCTCTGTCGGAAATCTTTTATTGCTCATGTTCAGTGCATTATGGCTTTCTAGTCAATGACTCCGACAGCAACTCATGCTTTTCACGTCAATAATCAAATCCACGTTTCGCAGCCAAGATTTCATCTACTTGTGAGAACATAATAGTGTTCTCAGGACGAGGAAAACAGGAACTTGGCTACGATGTTGTACAACTTGACCATTGTAGATGCAAACTTGTGCTTTATTTGGTTCGCAAGTCGGTACTCTGTACGGTCTGAAACTTTTTCTTAGCTTGGTCGTATTCTAATGTTGATCTCTATGGTTGAACTTATTCACCCATTTGTGAAGGAAAAAAAAAAAAACAAAAAAAAAGAAGGTAAATTGTCAGGTTGAACGTTAAACTTTTACGACTTTAATCTCTGTTTTTTTTTTTTTTTTTTAAATTACAATGATTCTAAATTATTAAAAATGTTATTGAAATAATTATTTCCGTTAATTTTTAGATAGAATCCTTTAATTAACATAAATGACTATTGTAATAATATTTTAATAGTTTAGGTATATTTCACCCATAAAAATTAGATCATGAACTAAAGTTGTACAAACTTAATAATTACTTAATATACTAAAGGAGTGTAACCTTTTACTGTTCAGTGAATAGTATTTTTTTTTTTTTTTACTTTTGCTGTTTTGCTACGGTTGTTGTTTTTTTTTTTTTTTTGCCGCTTTGTTATACTATTCAGTGAATAGTATTTTTTTTTAAAAACTTTTACTGATTTGCTACAGTTTTTTTTTTTAACTTTTGCTGCTTTGCTACAATAAAAGCGTGCAATATTTCACTGTTTAATAAACAATGATTTTTGTGTTTTTTTTAAATTTAAAATTTTGTTGTTTTTGCTGTATAGTTTTTTCCTACAATAATACACAGTAGTTACTTTTTCTACATTAAACTGTCGATTTTGTCGCTACCCTATGTGCTGATTTTGGCTTATCTATAGTGGAAGGACGGTTTTGTCCTAACATATTTTACTGTTTTGTCTACAGTGCAAAGATTTTTTTGCCCATCTGATTTAGTTGGTTTTCCTTCATCTACAGTGAGTTGACATTTTTACCCCTATTATGCGGAAATTACCGGCTGTCAACACAGTATAATTACCATTTTACGTCTCTTTTTTAGTTCATTTTCTTTTTCTTACAGTGTGTTGCCGGTTTTACCCCTATTTAGAGTTTGTTTTTTTTTTCTTAATATTATTTTTGCCTTTTTTTTTACATTAAATTTTAGATATTAGATTCTGATCTATTGTCGTATTGTGTTTTTGCTCACTTTGCCTTTTTTTTTTTTAAACGATGTTTTACTTTAAATTTTTTATCTTCATTTCAAATTTTTTTGTGTCTTTTTTGTTTCTTTTGTTCTATGTTTTAAAGACCATTTTTTTTTTAAGGATTCTGCATGTATTTTTTTTCTTTTTTGTTTGTTTTGTTTGATATTTTAAAAATCAATTTTTTAAGCTTTTGCATGTATATAATCTGATAATTTTTTTTATTTTTTTTAAACAGTAAAAAATGGAGTAAAGGGGATATATATATATTTTTTATTTTGTTATAATGTTTTTGT
>JAFMPE010138569.1:7696-17892 GCA_024759925.1 Ficus religiosa
AAAAAACTTTTTAGGAAAAAGACAAAAAAAAGTTTGAGTTGAATGATTGGAGATGGTGCACCAAACAAAGCATAAATTCATGAGGAATTTAGTTTTAGAACGAATAAATAAATAAGTTGGATTGGTGAAGAATAAATATTGAAAATATTTTACTTTTTTTGAGCTCTAAGTATTCAAAAATAAATTACTCAGGTGGTGTCATGGTAGACTCAAACTCAAAAGAACACTTAAAAGAAACAATCCAGAGATATTGATTAAAATCTCTAAAATTTTGGAGTCAAATATATTGATAATAGTCCAAACTTCTAACAATTCTTATTATTGTTATAATGAGTTTGGACTCTTATAATCAAATGTTTTTAGCTTATTATCTATTTCTAGGAGCTAAGTTATGCCTAATGTAGCAAAAAACTAATAGAGCTACTTTTACTTGACATCTTATGCTCTTAATCTTATCATTCATGATAAGCTTATTCGTTGGAGGATTTACTTCCACGTATAAAAATTATTATTGTATTAGACATTTCTATTTATAGTAACGGATTCTCTTTCTAAAAAAAAAAAAGGAAAATAATAATGGGAAGAACTGTGGTAGAGACCTTTTGAGGGTTTCTACCGGTAAAGCCCTTTTTTAGGCCGTTGAGATTTAATCGAACGGTTAAAACGTTGTTGGTGTACCATATTTATCATACACCTTAACTCATATTACCCTTACCACTCAAAGTCTTCTCCATCATCGGCGACCTTCCTGCCGCCAGCAATGGACGCCGGAGACCCACCTCCGGCCCCCTAACACTGGACCCAGCCCCTGCCACCGGCGACCGCCTTTCTCTCTCTTATCTTTTCTCTCTCTTCCCCTCTCTCCCGTGGCCCCCCAGCCCCGGCCCCCCCCACCACTGGCCCCAGCCCCGGCCGCCAGCGACCCCCCTTTCTCTCTCTTCTCTTCTCTCTCTCTTCCTCTCTTTCACGCGGCCCCCCACCCTACCCGGCGGCCCCCATCCCCCGGCCTCACCACCCTCCGCCTCCCCCTCTCCCTCTTCCCCTTTCTCTCTTCTCTCTCACTTCCTCCCTCTCTCTCTCTTCCCGACCCTCGGCCCCCCGACCCCCGCCGCCCGGCACCCCCCCCATTCCAACCCCACCCGCGACTCCCTCTTTCTTTCTCTCTCTCTCTTCTCACGTCGGGGGTAGTGTGGGGTGTCGGGGCTAGGGTGGGGTAGACAGAGAAAGAGGAGAGAGAGGGGAATAGAGAGAGAAGAAAGAAAGAGGGGGAGGCAGGGGGGTGAGGTGGCCGTCGGGGCGGGCTGGGGCCACAGGAGAAAGGGGAAGAGAGAGAGGGGAAGATAGAGAGAAGAGAAGAGAGAGAGAGGGGGGTTGTCGGCGGCCGGGGCTGGTTGGGGGGCGGTCGGGGCTGGGGCCAGTGGTGGGGGGGCTGGGGCTGGGGGGCCGCGGGAGAGAGGGGAAGAGAGAGAAGAGAAGAGAGAGAAAGGGGAAGAGAGAGAAAAGGGGTTGCCGGTGGCCTGGGCTAGGGCCGGTGGTGGGTCACCGGCAACGGAGAAGATTTTGGATGGGAAGAATCATATGAGGTGATGTGTATAGTAAGTTTGGTACACCGATAACATTTCAACCGTTCGATTAAATCTTAACGATTAAAAAAAATGCTCTCCCGATAGAGACCATAGAAAAGTTTCTACCACAGATTCTCCCACTAAAAATTTAGAGAACTAGTGTAAAATATATATATATATATATATATAATAAAATAAAATAAGATAATGAGGAACCTATTGGTCGTAATTGGCCGAATGAGAGGGCCGAAACCCAATCAATTTTCTTTTGTTTTTCCTCTACCTCGGCCACACGTGGTCTCTTTCCCTCTCCTTCATTTTTCACGCCAACTCCCCATCTCTTCCTCGCACGCCGCCCCTCTTCCCTCTCGGTCTCTCTCTCTCACCTCCATGGGAGGTTCAAGTTGAGCTTGAAAAAAATAGAGGGCTTTTCTCCATTCTTGATGAGGAATTCAAATCCAAGGTCAATTTCAAGTTAGGAATTGGTTTTGCTTGCGATTTTGAAAGATTGAGCATCAGGATTTTGGAGGATTGGCTTGTAGATTGCACGGGTTTGAGGTAGGGTTCCTCTTCCCTTCTATATCCGAAAACTAAATTTTGATTGTGATGTTTGTGTTCAATTGAGTGGTGATTTTGGTTGATTTCGTAATCTAAAATGTCAATCTCACTTAATTTCTAAAAACCCACAACTTTCGAAAGTTAGGGTTTCTATCTCCTTTCTCTTTTAAATCCGAGATGCTCAGTTTGATTGATGGTTGTCTTAATTGTGGTTTGACAGTCAATTTAAGCCTCTAGGAATGATTAAATTTTTTTGACTAAAGTCACGATTTTTCTTAAGTTATGAATTTTGACGTATATTGCAACCATTGACTTTTTCCCTCTGATTATCATCGATACGATTAAAATTGTTATTTTGCTAAGTTGATAATGATCCATGTTTTAATATTAAAGTTTGTGGATATGAAGAAAAATCATGTGATTTGGTTAGGTAATTTGGAATTGTGTTTATGATTATAATCATGCCTATGTGATGCTTGGTTTTATGTATACTTGAATATAAGTTCCAGAGTTTGGTCATTATCATGAGTTGTAGAGGATTGCTTTTCTTGTTCTTTTCTTTCTTCTTCTTCTTCTTTTCTTCATTTTTTTTTTTTTTTTTTGGAATCGATTTCTTGTGTGTTTTTAGATTTATGTGCTGACCATGCCTTCATGGTGGTGGGAATTGTTTAATTATTTGAATTGAATTTGCAGGTTTTAGCGCAGTTAGAAACTGTAGGATTCAAGTAGAATAGGGGAGGTTCTGTCCAATTCTGTACTTAACCGGTTAACCAGACGAGTCTTTAGTGTCTATGTCAGATCGAATATGTTGATATGGCTGTTATATGATGCAGATTGAACTTGTGTGAAATAATCAATGGAAATGTTTAGTGTGTCTTTGTACTTCAGTTCCATCTACCTGAAGCTTCTTTCCATGTATTTTCATTATATTTTACTGAATTTATGACTATTGTTTGCTTGCTTTCGCTGGATAGTGATAAACTATTCTGCTTAAAGGTCAAGGAGGGAGTTCAAGTTGTGTTTTAGTTTGGTTAGATGGCGACTAGATCCGACTTAGACGTCGATGATGATTTTAGCGAAATCTATAAGGAGTATACTGGACCTCTTGGATCTTATGCCAGCAATGCACAAGATAAGGCAACAACGAACAAAAGGTCTCATGCAGGTTCTGATGAGGAAGAGGAAGCTCGTGACCCCAATGCCGTTCCAACCGATTTCACTAGCCGAGAAGCGAAGGTTTGGGAAGCTAAGTCAAAAGCTACTGAGAGGAATTGGAAGAAAAGGAAGGAAGAGGAAATGATCTGCAAAATATGTGGAGAATCAGGTCACTTTACCCAGGTAAACTTTAAGTGACTTCTTGGTTGTATTGTGTGCTGATGTTAGTAGAGGATCGGCTGACTTTGGTTTATGCGGTTGTTATGTTTGCCCATTTTTAGGGATGCCCTTCAACTCTTGGAGCAAACCGCAAGTCTCAAGATTTCTTTGAAAGGGTACCTGCCAGAGAAAAGCATGTAAGAGCACTATTCACGGAAAAAGTGATACTCAAGATAGAAAAGGACATTGGCTGCAAATTCAAGATGGATGAGAAGTTTATTATTGTCAGTGGCAAGGATAGATTAATTTTGGCCAAAGGTGTAGATGCTGTTCGCAAAGTGATAGAGGAAGGTGGCGATCACAGAGTTTCATCTAGTTCTCATGTCATGAGATCTAGGTCACCTGAGCGAAGTCCCGTTGGCTCAAGGTTTCTGCGCTCTGATTCTCTAAAATCCCATTCTGGTCCCCGAGGTGCACCGCAGTTTCAGCAGAGATTTCACAGGCAAGAGAAGCTTGTGGAAGACCGTGTACGTGATAATCTGCCGAAATTTTCAAGGGATTCTTCACAAGGTAGGGACAGCATAGGATACCTTTACGGAGTGCATAAAAAGCTGGTAATCCCATGTTCATAGCTTCTTAGGTTTCTGGAGACTTTCCTATGCCCTGTAAACCTTTTTCTTCTTTCTGAATTGTTAAACGATGCTGCTCCTTGCTTTTTCATTTGTTTGCAGCAAGAGGTAAGTTCTTATGTTCAAGAATTATGCGTACGGTTCTGAAGTAACTGTCATTGGTGGGTATGAATTGATCGGGTTGTCTCCAAAAATTACTGAAAGCCTTTCCGGACTTTTTGCCTTGGATGGTTCACTTTGAATTCAAGATAGTATGTTGAGTTAAAGCTACAAACTAAGTTAGTGTCTTGAATCGAGTGCTTAACGTACTCTTCATTTCCTGAAGCTTATGGTAATGATGGAGCAAGGGGTCGTTCAAGCCATTCAAAATCTCCAGCACGCCCCCCTTACGTGAGCAACACATATAGTTCATATGATGGTCGTAATCAAACCATGGTTTCTTATAGAACTGATGGATGGGATTCTGAAAGAAGAGGATCTGACATGCAATCTGGTCGTCAGTTCGATCAGCCTGCCTTCCCCAAGACATTAGAGGAGTTAGAGATGGAGTTTAAAAGGGAGGCAATGGAACTTGGAAGAATTCGTGACAAGGAAGAAGATGAAGAAAATTACAAGCATCGTGAGGTATTGTATAATTTCTAATGTGTCCGGACATCTTTAACTAATCAAAACGTATTTCAATAGTCCCAAATTTTTTTTTATTGTAAAAATCCTGGTTGCTTATAAAATGGGAAATTTAAGAAAAAATAAAAGAAAAAGATACGTCAATTGAAAGTTAAAAGGCCATTGCTCATATTTATGTTAAAAATAAATAAGTAATCACCGGCCTAACTCTGAAGGAGGCTTCACTTTGGTGAAGCAATCAGGCGCGGTATTTCATATTGTTCCGAGGTATATCATCAACTGCCTTGCGCAATTTGAGTTTGGGAAAACATGTTTTTAAAACTCCCCTTAGTGCTGTAATCTCATCCTTTGCAAGTTTGTGATTTCTGGATTATGGTTCTATGGGTATAAGGCTATAAGGGAGATAAGAGAAAACCACATGAAGAAACTGGCCGTGTTGAGGGATGTGCATGCAAAACAGTGGGAGGAATTTCTTCAACTTGATACCCAGAGGCGTCATCAACAACAACAACAACAACAACCACCACAACAACAACAAGCACGTCAGCAAATTCCTGCTTCAGGTTATGGTGGTTATAAACAGCAAGGTTTCTCCAACTATGATGGCTCCCTGGCTAATCCTCGTTATGCTGGGGCCAATTTAGCTGTGGACTCAATGAACAGGTACCCGAAGCCCATGGAAAACTATCCTTCAAGGCCTCATGAAAATTTTGGCGAGTTCCAGCGCCAGAGGCGTGATGATTATGGGAAAGCATACAATCAATATTGATTTGGTATTCATGAATTACGTTAGGTAAGTCTCCTTGTTCTCGAGGTAAACTAGAAATATGTAGTTTTGATGTATTCATCTGGCAATTTTTCCTATAATCTGTTGTGTATCACCCAGCCAAGTTCATGGTAAGCTACTGAAATTATAACGGGAAGCTTTTGGGGCTCTGAGATGCAGAATTTTGTTACGATTCTGCTAGAACTCTTAGAAACCTCGCTATATCCACTTTTGAAAGGGTAACAAGTGGGGTTATGAGGTTGTAGACTGTAGTGGCTTTTTATTTGGGTAGAAATGGCAGTTTTCTGGTATATCATTTTCCTTACTCGGCGGCTGCTTAAGTTTCCCTCAAAAAATTTTCAGGGTCCAGTCTGGTCGGTAAACAAAATGCAGAGCGAGCTCCAAATCTGGGTAAGTATATTGTTTGTGGTTATGGATGTAGAAGAAGTGATTGGTGCAGATTAGTTTGGTGGAACAGACTTGTTTTTCAGTTTGGTGGGCACTGTTGGGAACTTCTTTGTTGTAAAGAAGCGAAACACAGTTTCGAATTTTTTTCCCATGTTATTTTGAAGTTGTCGACTCTTTTGCTTACCAGATTTCTCCTTTGATCGAACTCCATCATAGAATGCTGCAATACTTGTATCTCTATGTTACGTTAGATGCACACATGCGAGAGTGCGCACACACAGCTTCCACCGTTCGTTAAGCATATTTTGGTACGTTCAGCGGCACTGAGCTGCAACTTGTTGAAATCTTGGGGAATTTTGTCCAGACTATGTGCCACCGTGAAACAAGGTAAGGAGCTTCATTTCATTGTGGGATGTTCGATGCAGAAGCTTCTTTTTCGAAGCTTTATGGTAAGTTGGTTTGGTCATGGCTGGACTGGGACTGCTTTACAGTACCCTGGCTCGCATCAAACTTGCGGTTACGTTTTCAATACGGTTGTCCAATTTCGATGATCTTTTGAAATCACAAGTGCGTGTGAACTAGATGCGGGATTGCCCATGCAATAACTGTGAAATTGGCAATTTTCATTTCCCTTACAACTTGTTCAAGTTTGGGAATCCTTGGCCGGTGCCAGCATAACTTCTGAAGAAGACCAGGTTTTGCAGAGCTTTTGATGTATCAAAATCAAATTCTGTTTGTTTTCCCCCCCACCAATAACAAAATACATGAATCGCGAAATGCAATATTTAGTGAAATCTCAATTAACTTTTTACATGGTTAACAAAATGCAATAATTCCTCTCCCACAAAATCAACTGATAAAGTGGTTGTCAGTATCCCCAAACGGTAGTTTTACATTAGATCTCGCGTGTAGAGTTCCAATCGAAGTTCAAAAAGAAAAAAGGGAAAGAAAAGAAAGAAAAGAAAAAATAGCATATAAACCTTGGATCCGTTACGTTTCTTCCTACTCGATTCTCCTTTGACATTGCGAAAACTAAAAATACCACTTCGATAACCAAGTACAACATGTATTCCATGAAGTCATTAGCATCAACACCTATAAGCGTCCTTTCGTATTTTCATGCACTAATTATGTAATCCAGTACTGCCTTTTGGTGTTCTCGTAGTCAGATGGCTCTTAATATATACACATTTGACCTATATATATGAACGCATATACTATGTTCAAGGTTCGAGGGGGGCGAAAGAGTGGGAAAAAAGAGAGCGATCGACATGTTTGTTGTGTACTTGGTTTCCTTCTGCGGCAAAATCTTAGAAGCAACAGTCACAGACGATGCTTCCATAGCAGAATATTGGTTCATGAAAAACGTTGAGCTTTCTCAAGAGATCAGACATAACATCATAGGACTCCAGTGTAAATGGGAGCCTCATCCCATGAACAATGTCTCATGGAAAGGCCACAAAATCTCCACCATTCTGTTCTGCGTGGACACCAAGTGCCTCCTTCTCCAACTCTCACACATGAACTCCAATGCTCTGCAATCTGTGAGGAGCTTTTTGAGCGACTCGAACAATACGTTTGTTGGGGTAGAGGTTAAGGAGGTTGTTTCGACGCTCGAAAATGAATACGGAGTTTGTTGTAATGAAACGGTGTTTGACGTTCGTGCACTGGCCAAGAGACGCTTCCCATTTAGCTTCGGTGGAAGAACTGGCCTCAAAACGCTTGCTTATCAGTTGGTGAAACTTCCTGTGTGGAAACCAAAGAAGGGTGGTTTTTTAAGAGATTTCGAAACTTCCAAGAAGCTTGATAAGGATCAGGTTAAGAGTGCTTGCATTGATGTGTATGCTTCATACAGAATCGCGCACAAGCTACTCATGGAAATCTAACGTTTGGGATCTACTACATAGTTATGACTTATCGGCCACAAGCAGATTTTCTTTTATTTTGTTGAACTTGGGGCTAGGAGAAATTGAAATCTCGATCTCAACAGTGAAGATGTGGAATTATAGCCAAGTGTTTTTTTTTCTTTTTCTTTTTTTTCTTTTTCAAGCTACAGATATCTAGGTGTCTTGTAATGCATATCATATGAACAAAATGTTTATCTTTTCCAAAAGGATATGTACTCTTAAATATGAATAGACCGGTACTAAGATTCAAATGGAACAAAACAATACTAGAACGTACAAATTAACAGTTTTTTATATGTTAAATTCAAAGACTAAGAAAAGGAATTCATCAAAAAAATAAATAAATAAAGGACTAAGAAAAGGAAGAGAAGAATTGTACAGATGATGATCATCAACGCAGTGTTCTAAGATAATGCTTTATAAGATTATGTTTTCAATGTTTGCCCATTTTTTTCTCCTCGAAACTTGAAGCTGGACAATGTTGTCGCTTACCAATTTCCAGTCAGCCAAGTATTAAACGAACGTGTCAGCCATACTTACCAGTTGGCTGACAGCGAGAAGTGGCACAAACATCTTTAGTTAAAGAGATTGTTGAAAAAAACTATAGCTTTATTCAATGAAAATTATCATATTCGGTATTATACCCTTTACCATATCTATACAAATAGGATATTCTATGAGTGATCAGTGTATGTTTCTTTTATATGTTTTTCAAATTGGAAGTTCAGATGATGTTGCATTCTATATCATATTACTTTAAAATAAGATATCTAAATTACATTAGTTACGCCTACATTTTTCATGTATGGGTCTTTTAGTATACCAGACTCTTCGCATTATTTATTTTTATGAGCATTTACTTTTATTGGTGCAGTGTCACAACATAATGCATTAAAGAATATTAATGGATCATGGAAAGAACGTTTTAGCTCCCTTCCCGATAAACAAAATTGACTATTTAGATACCCAATAAATTGGGAAAATATGCCAATTATCGCGAAATTAAACAACTATCAAACTATCAGCATACTTTTATTGGTGCAGTGTCACAACATAATGCATTAAAGAATATTAATGGATCATGGAAAGAACGTTTTAGCTCCCTTCCCGATAAACAAAATTGACTATTTAGATACCCAATAAATTGGGAAAATATGCCAATTATCGCGAAATTAAACAACTATCAAACTATCAGCAAATTTATGTATATATATAATTTCGAATCTCTTCAAACTAAATTTTATTTTTTTCTATTTTTGTCTCAGTCTCAAGTGCATTATCATGTCTATGAGATGTGACTTGGCATTTTCACTTTTTAGAGTTTTAGGCTTTATTTGACATTCAAGTTTAACTCTAACTATACTGTATTTTTTCATCTTAATTTTTATCTTTTTCTGAAAGGTTAACAAAATTTATAACTAGTTTTTAAATCTTCAGAAAAATTTCATGTTCAATCGGTGAACTAAACACAAGCTAAATTATTTTAGCATTAGAGAAGCAAATTATGTATATATAACGTGAGAGTAGAAAATTAATGAAGATGATATCATGACGAGGCAAACCACAACAAATGCAAGAACAACGGTGATATATAATTACAAAGACAAACGACAACAAGCATTTAAGATCGCAGATGACAAAGCGAATTAGCAGAAAATATGCGAAAGACGACAGCAAACATGAAACAGGCAGATGACTTTTGAAGATTGAAGTCTTAGGACAACATGACCCTTAAACGACATACTTAGTTAAAAAGAGAGAGATAGAGAGAGAGAGAGAGAGAGAGAGATTAACACGGTACTATACATTCCTGGACAACAAGACCGTTCCGAGTTTTGAAATTTTATCATATGCTACTATCATGCTCTTATTCTTGTATGTCCTATATATATGTAGTTATTCAATTTTTCTTTACATGCATGTGTATATACGTAAGTATATATATATATATATATATATTGTAGCACTCATCTAGACAAGTGAAAACAACAATAAAGATCGAACGTTGAGATAATGGAACGACATTAAATTAGCCAATGTAAAAAAATGAAGAATAATGAAGAAGAGAGAAAATGAGACTAAAGGTACGTATAATATTATTGCAATTGCATACAAAACATAATTCATTAACGAATCAACTTTCCAAGTAAAATTATACTCTGAATTATTTTAGAAGTCTAAAGTGACAAAAGATAACTTTAACTTGATTCTAAATAATCTAAATAATCCTAAAGAAATAAAAATAAGTATATTTTTAAAATAAAACAATAAAATAAAATAGACCGTGAAAACTATAATTCTAAATTTTTAAATTCAAATATTCAAGTATTCTTTACCAGTAAATCTAACAATTCAAAACTGTTGGTTTTCTTTATCAGTACATTCATTAATCCCAACATTAATAAGATTAAAGATTAAAGTCTAG
>JAFMPE010138592.1:0-22241 GCA_024759925.1 Ficus religiosa
CCCCCGCCAAACAAAAGGTCTCTTTAGTTTTGTGTGCAATTGCTTTTCAGAATATGAAAAGTATCTTTCAACCGTGAAAAGGAAACTTGATAGTTTTAAACGACAAAGTCTTTATATTTTCACAATCAAATAGTGTTTAAATATAAAAAAAAAACTTTAAGAATAAATAATTATTTGGGTTGAGAAAAAATGGTATTGATAATGAAGTATCATGAGAAGATTTAAAAATTTATTCTTTTTATTTTTCTAAAAAAATGTGGTACAAAATAACCTTGGAAATCAGATAATTTTTCTTATCCAAAATCAAATGAAAAAAATTAAGAAAAATATTTATTTGTAAAAATTTTTCAATTCCTGAAAGTGGACATGTCACCCAACTTAGAAAAAAAAAAAAAAAAAAAAAAAAAAAAAAAAAAAAAAAAAAAACAGAGTAATTTTCCCTCTAATAGAGTAAATCCTATATAACCAGTGGGGAGTCATGGCCCGTCCTTTTGTGGCATCTACTTTTAGCATAGATCATGTGATTGTGTCAGTCTGCGTGGTAATGGTATGGACCCACACAGTAAACACATATCAGTTTCATTGCTTTTAAATTTATATATTAAAATAAGAGAAAGAAAATAAAAGTGTATTGACAAAGTTATAATGGTACGTTTGTACTGTACGTGTGAATTTAAATTTTTTATCTTAATTTTTAAATTTTTTTAAAAAATTAATAAAATTATAATTAATTTTTAAAAATTTAATTTATTTTAATTTAAAATTGTCATCTCAAATCCGAATTCTAAATAAATGTTAAGTCTTTGTTTAGAATATCATTTAATACTAATTTTTTTGAACTTATTTTTATCTTTTTTTATTTTAAAGTCTTCAAAAATTTAAATTAATTTTTAAAAAGCCATTTAAACTCTAACTCAAAATATTTAGTTTGAACGGGTGAATAAAGGGAGAGTAATTGTGGATTTCTTCAATTTCCCGCCCAATAAAATATATTCTCCACTGCTTTACCTTTTCACCTTTTTCCTGGACAAAAAGATAAAGATGGTTGGTGCCTTCATCTTTTTACTTTCTCAATGTTTTCCATGTGTATTTATTTGCACTTTGCATCCTTCGAATGTGTTTTTCTAGTTATCATCTTATTCCACTCTTTTCATATTAGAGATGATTTCCATAAAATATCATGATTTGTTATGAAAGGAAAAAGAAAGATTTTTCTTTTCCTTTCTTTTTCCCCCTTTTCTTTTCCGCCTTAGATTTTTTTTTTTTTTTTTTAGTTACGTTATTATTATTATGATTATTTTTTGTTGTTTGGAGATTTTATTGAACGTATTTAATTGTTGAAATGTTAGTGGAAGAGGAAGATATAGATGAGGAAATTGTGAATAAGATATTTAATTCTTATTTTATTTATATATGATTTATGGGTCTTTACACGAAAAAAAAAAAAAAAAAAAGATATATGAAGTGAATTTATTTCTTATTGATATGAAAATAGCGTGTTTAACTTTTTTGAACAAGAAAATAACATTTCCATAAAAAAGTAAAATTTTAGTGTAAAAAAGCAGACATAAAGTTGGCCCATTAAATATTGATCTGAAGACGGCCACTTGTTCTTGTTGGAAATAATGCCACTCTCACTTACACAGTTTAAAAAAAAAAAAAAAAAAAAAAAAAAAAAAAAAAAAAAAAAACAGAAAAAAAAAAAGAAGAGACCTTTTCAATCAAAAAGGGACAAATTCGGCATTAAGATCAGGTACTTTTTCTCATTTTAATATAATTTTTTGGGTCTCTTTTCCAGTTAATGAAAAAAGAAGTATTTTAATTTTTTTTCTTTTATTTTTCTGGTAAGGACATATATATGCATTTGCATACCCTCATTTTGTTACGTAAGAAACAAATTTGCATCTCATTTCAAGGAGACATGGAAAATAAGTTCCAGAAGTTGACTTTACATAAAATTAAAAAGTTAATTCATCAACCATAATTTTCCATACCTAAAATTCCCAAGAGTATGTGACTTGAAACTTTGTTGCAAAACGCATATATACAAAACTAAGAAAAAGGAAATTTGCATCAAGACATAGGGGCATAAATGTCATGACCTGACTTCGTAGATCATTACCATACTTACTTAAATTAAATCTTAGTTTTATGTACTTAAAATTTCTAAAAATTTTAGAATATATTTTTTTAAACACAACATAAATAAATTAATCCATATATAAGTAAACTTTACCGTGTGTATACATTACTGTTCAACAAATTATAAAATCATTCATAACTCTTACGCTTAACCGAGGTCTTGTAATATCACATATGTAGCATAATACAAACTATTTAAATATATATATATATGTATATATTTATAGTTCAAAAGAGTTTACTGAAAAATCTACGTAGTAGTATCCCATACTGCCATTCATTTGTTGCATCATCTACATGACCTATCAAATTAAATTGCAGGCTTCTTACCCACAGTATAAAATATACTAATGAACTTACACTCAACAAGTACAAACTTAATCTCACAGAAACATAACAAAGCATCGTATAACTTATGCATAAACCATTTATTGTCGATTATTGGTCTCTTATCTTCCATTATGAAGTTATTATCTTGCTTAACATGTGGGCCCTTTGTGTACGTATCGGATGCACGCTATTCACAGAAAGTTAGGGTTTGTAAGGTCCCTAACAATTTTAGAAATATTGAAACGTACATATCCTCCACAATCTATGGAAGATTCGTACGACACTTAACTTATATTGAGTTAGTCTTAGTTTTGTTACTTAATTCTTGATGACTATGCTTAAAATCATACTTCTACATGAAGTCTTTAACAATAGCTAGTTCTAATACTAAGATTCTTAACTTGTGATCTTATTAGTCATGATGTATATTATACATACATATGGCATGACATAAATATCAATGTCATAAATTAACTCGAGGTATGTTTATAAAACATGATACTATTTTAAAACATGGCAATGTTGTAAAACTATGGCATAATAGTAAAGTATAGTATAGTTGAAATCATAATGTTATTGTAAATGAGACATTATTGTAAAACATGACATAATCGAAAAGTGTATCATAGTCGTAAAGTGTGACATATACATGATCGTGACATATTGATAAAAGATGACATAAAAATAAACATGACATATCATTTAAATCATGGCATATATGTAAACATGTCATACTTGAAAACAATATTTACTATTTTTCATAATGTAGGCGAAGTTTATACTTACAAGCTGTCATACACTCTTGTCCTAGCATACCAAAAGGTAAGGTAACAGGTTATATTCCTATTTTCAGACAGAACAAAAGAATTACTCTGCATTACTAATTAACAAATCATAAGTTAAAATTTCTATTTTGACATATTAGTTAAATAATTAATCGGTCTCCCAACTGATTAATTATTCATTATTAGCTTAAGTCATGGAAATATTACTATATTCTTAAGTAATTTTGGTATAGGAAGAAGGTTGAATAAGTTGCCTTCTATTTAAAACTTAACTTGATTTTTAGTATTTTCGGCCTATTTTTGCTTTAGGTCAATATGCACCAGCTTGATTAATTTTCATAAGAGTTATTCACATTGTATTTTCTTTGCTTAAAAATGCCTTTTTTACTTAGAAAATATCTTAACTTCTTAAACTAAGCATTTCTTGATACAATACTTAAATTGTATATTGCAATACATAGTATGCATTTAAGGTTTAAAAATCACTTGTAAAATCTAAATGAATTTAAACCTCTTTAAAAATATTTTCGTAAACCATAGTTCCTTTTTAGAGAGGTCAAAAAACCTTAAAAGTAATTTCAATACATCCTTTTAATTTGGTTGAATGTATGTGTGTAGTAATTTACTCTTTCATGCACAATTTTGAAAATTCAGTTCTATCTTAAAATCGGTTTAGAATTTAGAAAATTTTCCTTCGTAGAAGTTATAGATTTTGTCGAAACCTACAACTTTTGTATTTTCCTAAAGCTTAAATTTGTCTCTAGCTTACCCGTTTTGCCCCTTGAAAGTTTCTAGCCATGTACAGTTTCCTAGACCGACCAGTTTTGGAAACTAGTAAAAAACGGAGGCCTTTAGAGCCTTTTTTCAAAAACTGTAACAATGTCCCCTAGGATTTTTTGCGTTCTACAACTATAGAGTTTTAACTTTGTTTAAATTCGTCCTCTAAGAGGCTCAAAATTGAGTTATCAGAAAATTGTCCAAATTATTCCGAAAACTTGCAAGTTTTGGTTCTATTTTAAAAGCTCGCACACACTACCTCGAACGGTCTAAGCTGTGAGCCTAAATCATCATACAATGTGTTTGACTGATGCTCCATTCATAACCAAAATAACCATACTCTCATTCTTAAAATTTAACCATTAATTTGTCTACTTTCTTGAAGAACACAATATTGATAGCATACTAATTTACCAGTTGTATTTTTATGTTGATCTCATAGCCAACTTGCATAGTCACCAAACTTGAACATATAAGAGTTTAATCACATGCGCATAATCATCAAAACTAATGTTAAAGCAAAAAATTGAACCTAAGCTTAGAACTAGCATATCAAGCTAACGAAAACATAAATCAAGCATTAGAGACTATATAAAACAAAAAAATAATTGAACATGAGCTTATGCTCTTACATCCAATAGCTTAAAATACACTTAAATTCTACAAAACCAAAACTAATTAAAGCTTTAGTTAAGAGATCAATAAATATACCTCGAAAGTTTAAAGAAAGTGGGTTCTAGGTCCTAGATTTAAGAAAAGATCCTACTTCTCTATCAAAACTAGGCACCAAGGATGCTTCGTGATCTTTTATATATATATATATATATTAAGTCTAAGAACTAGAAAGAAATGAGAGAAGATAGCAAATGATCTAATTTCCACCACTTACACCTATTTATCTGTGGAATTTTTGAATTTTTCTATAGTTAAATTTTTATCTTCTAATTTCCTTAGTTTACATAATTGGCCGAAAAACATAATTTTTTGACTCCCTTGTCCCCATGAAATTCGGCCATATAAGGTTTTTGTGCCAAAAAAAAAAAAAAAAATCTTCTCATGTTTATCTCTTGAATTCTTTTCACAAATTCAATAAAATCACATAATTGTATAATTATCCTTAATTACTTAGCCTCCAAGTAATGCCATGTTTGACCTTACTTCTTAATAGACAGTCCATTTTCTTAATAATCCCGATAATACAAATACTGATTTAGCTACCAATAATCTGATGATGCTAAATTATAGTGTTGAATTTATCTACACATAACTGAACAGTGTACATGTTTTTCTTAAGAATTGTTTGCCACTTAATTTTAATTGCTCGAAATATTATTCTAGATTACTCTAGAATGTTCATAGTTTTTATTCTTAATTATGTGTCCGCAATAATGGTCAGTTACAGAATAATTTCAATACTGCTTAAAAAAATTACAGTACCGCCTTAATCATGTTATAAGTTATTCTGGTTATTCATTGACCAGAATAACACCATAAATCATAATTTTGCCTTTTTCGCTAAGGCCTCTTACTTAATTTGATGAACTGTCATCGAGTCTTATTACATTATAAGTGCTCAAACATATTGTGATAATAAAATTATGAATTTCATATTGATATTCATGATATCCATAATTTTCATGAAACATCACATAAACACATAGTATAGACTTAAATTTCTTTATATATAAGAAAATAACAAGTCAGTCAAAAAGTTCAATTGTTACAATAAAAGTAAAATATATAGCTTGGAGAAGCTTTTGCAGTAAAATGCATGTCCATTTGACTAAAAAGTAGGAGCATGCAAGCAATAGATTTCAATGTTAAACATGTAAAAACGTGTTCTACAAAAGAACAAATTTGTCTGACAGGATTTTTTGGACTCTACCTCTGAGGTACAATAAGAAAACCATCTCCAAATAAGCTGTAGGCACAATAAGCGAATGAATGACTCTTGATTTGCATATCCTCTTCAAATTTGGACTTCAGTCCATCATGGACTTGATTTCAGCAGCAAACTATTACTAGAACCAAAGTAACCAGCACCTCACTGTTTGCAAACTAAACTAAAGTATATGAAATGAAATTTCCATCTTTCTTAGCTATAATTAGGACGATTTGATGAAATTCTAGCCAACCAACCATGATTTAACGTCTCATATGATTGTTTGAAGTAAGATACAGCCCATATATATAACTAATGAATGCCATATTGCTAATAGAGCATCGTTTCCAAACCCAAGTAATACATGAAACTAGAAACTAGTTGTTTGATTGATTTGGAATACTGAACGAATCCAAAAGGAGCTAATGTTAGATCACAACAATCAGCAGATGATGAAAAATCTCTTTCCACTAGTAGTCATTCTCCAACAGCTTAGCAAATTTCAAATTCTACATGAAATGAGAAAAAAAAAAAAAAAAATTCATACCTTTTTTTCATTCCTAATCGAACCGAGGGAGTTTCCTCGATCTTTACTCAAGATCTCAAAAGGCTCCACAGTTCAAGATTTCTATTTTCCAGATTTCTTGCAAGAAAACGGGACCAACAAACCAAAACTACGACTATGAGTTAAATTTAGTCATCAGAATTTACAGAATAACCAATAAAATTGCAAAGTACAAAAAATTAGTCAAAGTAAGGAAAACCTTTCGTTCAAAACAAAATCCGATTCCAATCCACTGAAAGTCTCCAAATCTCGTGACACCAGAAGCTCAAAACTGATTCAAAACATTTTCCTGCATTTTCTTAGTAACCAAGCAGATGAAGAGCTGAGAGCAAGAACTCATCAAACTGAAAAAGGATCTATCATTCTCAACAACAAAATCAAAGATTCAGGAGAAAAAAACTTCGATCCAAGAACACTCACGGTATACCAACCGGTGGTCACGTATCGATATATGTTTCTACTATTTGTAAGTCTCTTCTCAGAGGAATTAACACGAACATTTGACAGCATAAGTATACGCTGGCATTGTAGTTTTTTTTTGGGTCGTCCTATAGTATCCTGTCCGCTCAATGAGTATAACAACCAAAAAAAAAAAAAAAAACTACCTACACGGCTACACCCGGTTAATAATAAATATCTCTTCATTTATAATATTAAAATTCAACTTAAAATAGTTAAGCTGGCAAATTGATAAAAGAAGAGGCGGCAAACTAAAATTTTGTAGTTGGCTCTAAAATGGTTTTTGAACAACAAAAAATTGGCGCTTTGTCTTTCAATTAAATTTGCATTATCAGTTAAATAGTAATTTTGTATCCACATACAAAACAACTCAGCTTCACTAACATTAAATAACTTTTTTCTTTTGCTCATCATCCATCTTTTCTTTCTGTTTCATACAAAAATTTCAGGACAACTTGGTGCTAAAAGGTAATTTATGTTTTCGTCTTATTTCTTTGCTTTCTATTCATTGTAACTGGTTCTGCAATTCTTTTGATGCATTTGTCCGTCGGCTCGAAATCGAACACTAGTCTTTGCCATCCGATTGCTCGACTTGGAGCCTCCGCTACGGTTTCATCCGTCAGCTTGAAATCGAACACACATCTTTGCCATCTGATTGCCCCGAATTAGAGCCTCCGCTACGGTTTCATCCCCCGTATGCATCAGATTCTTGCAGTAATTCCCAATAAATGTTTCTCCTTCCTCATGGAGTTCGTCCTTTCATTGGGGACCTTTATTTTTCAAAATCCTTGTATTGGGCACTTAAACAGAGGCTTAATTGCAGGCAGTGAAATGTTTAGAACACAACAAAGGCAAGATCAATGACTTAATTGTGTTGGCTTGGAAGGCTAGAGAGAGAACGGTTGGAAGCGTGTTTGGGATAAAAGTACCAAAAGATTATGATCTTGATGATTCCGGTAATGCTCAGTCCTCTTCGATCCATCCGAGATGCGCCATTTCATATCAAATGGAAGATGACGAACAAAAACAATGATGCTCTCTCTCTCTGTTTTTTTTTTCCCTTCTTTTTCTGTTTTTTTTTTTTTTTTTTAAGGGGTGGTTTTGCTGTTTTCTTTTTTTCTTCTTCTTCTTCTTCTTCTTCTTCTTCTTTTTTTTCTTTTTTGTTTTTTTTTTCTACATCTGTATTATGGGTCCATGGGAGAAGGCCGAAGAGAATGCCAAACCAAGAATTAATTTGTATCTATATAACTGCATAGAAATAATATTGAAATGTTTCTTCTTTTGAATTTCAATATTTTTTTTTTGAATTTTAAATAAGATTAATTTTTTTGGAATTCTAATATTAAATATTATATTATTCGTATTTAATCCAGATTTTCTTCTGGAACTTAAAATCTAAAAACAAAAAAACAAAAAACAAAAATAAAATTCAAATTCACGACAATAATTAAATGTGGTGAGAAGATTTACTCACGACATTTTTTGGCCCTTGTGGAAGATACGTTTACAGAAAAAGGAAAATATTTAAAGACACTACCCAAGTGTCATGAAAAGGGATTTAACAACATCCTTACGACATTTTAAAAATGTCGTTAAACATTTTAGACTTTCCACGGCACCCTCATTCAATGACTTTTGTAGAAATGTTGTCGAATCTGATTGATGACATTTTTTAATTGTCATTGAAGACCTTTTTTTTTGTTGTAATATATAACATGGGTGGATCCAGAAATATATTTCGATAGGGACATATTTCAAAAAAAAAATTTCAAGATAAAATAATTTTTAAAAGGAGTTATATAAGAATTTTTAATTTTAATGAGGGCAAAGTAAGGACTATATGAGAATTTTTTAATTTTAATGAGATAAAATGTAAAAATTATTAAAATTTTGGAGTAAAAATAAAATAACAAAAAATTTTAGTGAGGGTTTCCACTTGCACCCCGTAAATCCGCACGTGATAGCTTTAGCCTGTCGTGTCATGTGTGATTATGATTGATGTCTTGTCTTTCGTATGTATTGTTGTTTCATATGTAAAATAGTATATTTTTTCAGTTTTAAAACACAAACAATCAAATAAACAAAAGAGAGAGCATAAATAATTGAATGGAACAACTTAGTGTTGATGACATGGGAAATTATTTAAGGCCCTACTTGTAACATGAAAACTACGGAACCACATTCAAGACCTTTTTTTTCCTACCACCAAAAAAAAAAAAAAACAAAAAACAAAAAACAAAAAAAAAAAAAAAACAAAACAAAAAAGAGGCTTCATGTTCTGCTATATTTAACTTCGATCAAACTAAACATTTCTCATGTTCAAATGAAAAACAAAAAAAGTAAATCTTTTAACTAATATTGATATCTTCCAGTAGGAATCTTAGTAATTAAGAGACAACTGAAGTAAGTCACGAATTTCTTCCACACCACTTGACTACTAACTTGGGTTGTTTCAAAATATGGGAAGAACCCCTTGCTGCAGCGGCGAAGGGCTGAAGAAAGGTGCCTGGACGGAGGACGAGGACAAGAAGCTCGTCGATTACATCGCCGAACATGGCGAAGGCGGCTGGCGAAGTTTGCCTCAGAAAGCTGGTAATAATGTGGTTTATGAAACTGCTACAAATTGTATAAGTTTGTTTTACTTCTTCATATTCATGTTTTTATATGTTTGGATTATTGTTTTGTAAATGATTTTTTTTTAAAACTATGTTTTTAGGCCTTTTGAGGTGTGGGAAGAGTTGCAGATTGAGATGGGCTAATTACTTGAAGCCGGGTATTAAGAGAGGCGAATTCAGTGTCGAGGAAGAGGAGACTTTGATTAGACTACATTCCACATTGGGAAACAAGTGAGTGATATAGTTATGTGAATATTCCCCACCAACATCCACACCACCCACCACCCAACCCACCCCACCCCCCCCGCGGTTTTTTTTTTTTTTTCTTTTGGCTTCAATTTTGTGTCTCTCATTACTCTTTTCCATTTTGACGCTAATAATTTGCAACTAATTTTCTAGGTGGTCTGCCATGGCCAAACAATTGTCGGGACGAACAGACAATGAAATCAAGAACTACTGGAACACCCGGCTTAAGAGACTCGCCGCCGAGAGGCGTATCAAACGAAACGAGGCGACAACTTCTCCCGACGTACCGGCGGTGAACAGCAACACTAACACCAAGGCAGATAATAGTTCTGAAAAATTAAAAGAAGTTGAAAATTTCGGCGAGTCCAATGGTTCGATATCCACGTCTTGCAGGCTAGTCAACAAGGTCGCGGCGAAGCTCAGGTCGTCGGGCTCGCTTTCGTCGTTCATGTCCAGACAAGTCGGGACATCCAAGTCGCCGGTTGTTCCGAATGCAATTTCGGCTCGTTTACTCAACAAAATGGCGACAGCTCTTGGTTCATCATCATCCAAAACACAATCTTTGAGTGCCATTAAAGCAATTTTTTCCAAGTCATTAGAAGGTGGCGTTAATAGCATAAATAATCTTCATTCTGAGAATAATGGAATTGGAAATTTCATTAATAGTCCTGTAGAAAGTACTCCTCAACCCCCCGAAAATGCAGTGCAAGTTTCAAGACAAATGACTGTCTCAGCCTCAGCAAGGCTGCTCAACAGAATGGCCTCAAAATTGGCTCTAACTCATCATCAGCCGCATTTACCAGTCGTCGATTTGAGAACCGTTTCTAGCGATTCCCCGGATCAAGAGCGGACTATAACTGAGTCTCTGGGGTCCGAACCAAGTCTTTTGATGCGGGATTCACCACAACAAATATTGTCCCATTTTGATGGAACTACTTCTGGCACTTTCCATCATCAGGTGATGGCGATAGATGTTGACGGAGATCCGCCATTCCTTACGGACATTGATGATCATTATCATGATGATCAGAAAGAAAGAGATGATCAAAATATTATTGGTGAATATGATCAGTTGGAGAGTTTCTTAATTGGGAATGACTCGAATGAAGTGTTGTTGACTAGTGGAAGCACTAGTCCTGTGCAGGCCAATATTGCATGCGACTTGGAGGCTGCAAATATTTGGAACGACTCTTTTTTCTTTGATGAGTTCTTTGATGCTGCAATAATTCAGTGAGATTTAATTAAAAATTAAGTTTGAGGCAAGTTATGCTTCTTCGGTTTTGTAAATTTGTAATTATTGTTGTGTTTCATTCCCCATATATATATATATATATTTGTGCTATTTGGCTAGAGGCATCGACAAATAACGTCAGGCATAACTCGTGATGTTACAATGGTGTTCAATAAAGGTTGTTAGGGCTTGAATGCTATGATATCAAAATAATGATGATAATAATAATAACAACAACAAATAAAGATTGATAGAG
This sequence comes from Ficus religiosa, assembly GCA_024759925.1. Lineage (NCBI taxonomy): Eukaryota > Viridiplantae > Streptophyta > Magnoliopsida > Rosales > Moraceae > Ficus > Ficus religiosa. Next base: position 11,289 of record JAFMPE010138592.1, read on the forward strand.
CTAACATTGGATAGTGATTCATAATAATTTTCTAGAGCACCTAGTGATGTTGCTGAAAATATATCGAACATTTGAATGGAAGGTATCTCATAATAACGTCGTTCGGGTTGAATATAAAAAATTTTCGTGTTCGTTCTTTAAATTTTACAAACAATAGTAGGATTTGGACAAGAAATCTTAGGTTCAAAATCCAAAGAGGGTGTTTGGGATCACATTTGAAAACAATGTTTTCCATATTTTTTGTTCTTTTCCTCCAATTTTACTATTTACGTTTTCAAATATTTTCAAAAAACTTAAAATTTAAAATTCTATAACCTTATCATTTTAAGTCGAAATGAGATTTTTTTTTTTCAAATTGTATAAAATTTCTAGAGAAATAAAACAAGATTTATGTTGCTAATTTTTTTTTTCAAAATACATTTCAAGTTTTTATACCTTTTCACTTTAAACAGTTCAATTTCCTCAAAGACATATATACAAAACTCAAATCATTTTTAATTTCTAAAACACCGTCTATAAACGTGATCCCATGTAGTCATATGAGCCAGCGTTTTATCGTTTTACTTTAATACGCTGTACTTCAAAATTCGTTCATTTTTCCCATAGATATGAATAGCTTTGTATGATTGATTTGGATTTATTCGATAGTGATTGATTTGCAATTAAAAATTAGTTGGGATGTACCATATAATTAAAATCTCAAAAATTAGATCTATGATGAAATGAAATAATCTTGAATTTATCAACTGTCATCTAAAGATCAATTCCAACGGCTCAAATATTTGTTTCAATCATTCAACGGTTGATATTAAACGCGGCTTAAAAAAAAAAAAACAGTTGATATTAAATGCACAGTGTATCTCCAAAAAAAAAAAAAAGTTTTATACAGAAAAAGACGTTTCGTTTGAATTACCTATTCCTTTAGTATTTGATTCGAGTGCAAATTTCTATTTTAATGTGCGTTTGGTTACACAATTATTCTAATTCAAACATTTTGATGTTTTATTATTCATAACAATTCAACTCAAATACAAATATATCAAAATTTTATTTTTTCAAATTTGTGTTCGCTCTTTTTTTTTTTTACCTTACATTATTCAAATGAACAACAACTATCCGAACATATATTTGATTTGAAAATTAACATTTTACAATTGAATACAAACGTTCAAGTGAAACGAACATTTTCAATACAAGGTGATCAAAACAAATGCTAAATAAGGGGAAAAAAATGGAAAAAATAGATTTTTTGTTTCATTTAAAAAAAAAAACCCCTAGCTAGCTTAGCTAGCTCCGTCAACGCTAGTAGTAGTACTCTAGCTTCTTCCTTAATTTATTAATTAGGAGAAAAAATAGAAATTCCCAAATGGCTTGCAAATCCCAAATGTACGAACCAAAGCCATACACCTCATTTCTGATTTGTTTGGAACAACGGTTAATAACCAAAAAATTTAAACTCATTTTTTGTTTTTGTTTTTTTTTTTTTTGTTGTTTTTTTTTTCCCTGAAAAATCAATTAATTTCTTAACTAGTTTATGAAAGACAAACCAACTTAAACCTAAAAATCCCAACTTGATGTTCTAAATACATAAGGAATATATCGAGTAGATAGGATAAGATTAATCACGTGAGATACGGTAGAGTATTGTTGACTTGAAGTACTTTTTTTTTTTTTTTAAGTACTTGAAACATCTTTAATTAATTAAGAGCCTGAGCTACCCAATCTATCGCTATTTGCTCATAATTTATTGTTTTGAAATAAGATATGGACAAAACCAATTATATACATATTTATGTATATCACAAGAAATTTAATAAACCAATTTTAATATCCAGCAACGAAGATAGAAATAATTCTTGTCAATATAGGATAATAATTAAAACCAAAGTAAAAAAAAAAATTTTACAAAAAACAAGTTAACTGTGTCCTAACGGGGCCTTACAAATTCATTGAATATTAGGCGTACAAGAAATTGATATCTGTATAATTGGAGCTATAAGAATAAATTACTTTAATTTTTTAGCGGGGGTTACGATTATACTAATACAACAAAAACATATATAAAGGTTTTTTTTTTTTTCTTTCTTTTTCTTTTGATTCAGTTTGAGCTTCGTTACTATTAAATGTTAAATTCATGCATCAAAGTAAAATTTTACTATTTAAAGGATTTGAAACGAAACTGTCAAATTATATTAGAGCGGTGCTAGTGTTTCACTTGCAGTTTCCATCATGCACTCGCACTCATATTTACCACAAAACTGGTGGGACCCACTTGGCTGCAACTCTCTCTTTTTTTTTTTCTTTTTTTTTTTTTTTGGCATATTTCCATGATTGAGAAGTGGATTCCCACGCAGGACGGAGTTAAATAGTGCGGAGCCAAATATTTTTACTCATTATATTATGCTTTTCTTTAAAGGATTGCGGTCCGGGTTCTACATGGAGCAGACAATATCCCATTCATGGGATTTTGTCCATAAGACATGAAATAAAGCACCTCTTTTTTTATTTTAATTTTTTTTCTGTGGCTAGAACATGAAACAAAATTCATTATGAAATCCTAAAAATACATTTGAAATTTTACATATACATAATATTAGTTGTATATACATGCGTGAACAAATAGAATATTATAAAAAACACATGTAACAGTGATTGGATCATTATTTAATCGATGATATGAATGTCACATGACCGCTAAAGAATGGAGGGTCAAAATTCTATTCATAGTGCACATTAGCTCTTTTATTATTAAGTATAGACGTAGATTATTATTACGTATAGATATACCGGGACCATGTGAAAAAGCGTGCGTGTATCATCTCTTAGTTCTTTCTCCATCAAATTATTAACAATTTAAGAAAATCTCCTACACAAATATTAAAATACTATGTCGCTGATAAATTGAGCATTTAAATTAAAAAAGTACTCTTGAATAAAGTTTTGTATATAATGTTAAATTTATTATACGTTAAATTTTATGATAAATTTACTAAAAAGTATAACCCATAAAAAATTTAACATTTATTTTATATTGATTGGTATTTTTACTTTTTTTTTTAAAATGAAATCATTACAATATTTTTATTTTTATTTTTTAAATACTACTAATCTATTAACTGTCTTTAAAAGGACGAAAGACACTAGAACAATGTCTTTCATCCTTGCCTCCAAGCTCGCCACGTAATGGATACTAAGCCCGCCAACGTGGTAATTTTAAATAAAAATTATTTTTTTCTTTTGTTTTCACTTTGTTTTGTTTTATTTGTCTATTCAGTTTGTGGGTGTAATACAGCTAGTTTATTCTAAGTATTCCAAAACATAATGACATGACAAAAATAGATATTGTATTAAAATAAGAGCATAAATAGATTTTGTATTTTTTATTTTTTTTGTAACAAATATAATATTGACATAAATAAATATAACATTGACAAAAATAATTATATATTGGAGCATGTAAGATAATATCATTTTTTTAATCTGCAATCGTAATTAAAAACCACCAGATTTGAGCTGCAGAGTGTGAGCATTAAGTCTATAATTGAAAGAGTGAAAATTGGAGGACGTACGGATTTTGAAGAGAAAAATGAAAAATTTAAGTTGTTTAATAGAGAGAAAATTGGTAAAAAAAAAAAAAAAGTTTACTTTAGAAAGAAAAATAAAAGAAAAATAAGAGAAAAATTTTGACAAAAAATTTTATGAAAATAACTATTTTAATATGAATTCCTTTTTATTTTTTAAAGACTTAATTATAAAAATGCATTAGAATAAAACTTTTTTTTTTTTTTTTTACTTTCCTTCTTTCTACAAAAACAACATAAAATAAAATCTTCTTCTTTTTCTCATTTAAGCATTTTACTTTTCATTCCGTTCTATTTTTCATCTATGTATTATTCAAACATAGTATAACCTGACAAAATCAATCTGAATTTGCTCTCAAGAATTAACCTTGCAGATATTACTCATATTCCACTAGCAAAAAATATGCTATTTTGGCAACATTGAAAGTTTGATCTATCAAACCAAAAGGATATCTTGAGTCCTGATTCTTTTTCCAACATTAAAAATAAAATAAAATGAAGAAATACAACTATAGGAAAATAGTAGGTTGACATAAAGAATTGTGTCTATCTTTGATATAATGTTGTTCACTTAGGCCTTGTGTCTTTACAGTTTTACTATTGAGCTCCGAAAAGACCTCATATCATTTGAAGATAGCCTATTTACTTATAAACTATTACATATATCTATTTTCTAACAATGTGAAACTGCTCAACTTACCTTTGTTTCTTTTAGGTACTGATGACTGTCGTTGTTGACCACTTTTTTTGCGGGAAGATTAAAAAATAACGTGGATATTATGCTTACCAAATAAAAAGAAAAAAAAAAAAGGTGTTGGAGAAAGGTAACATCTGCATCATATCTATAATATTATATAGAAGTGGCATAAAAGTTGCCTTTTTTGCACTTCAACTTTTCGATCCGATGGTTCAAACTACTTTTTCTTTCACTTATTTTAGATCTAATGGATTATAAAAATCCACTTGGCTATTCTATGTTCTCACACTTGCTCACACGTCACACTCTTATACCAATTTATTTTTGCCTTTTAACTTTTTCTATGCCTTGTACATCGACTGTATATATGCTTGCTAATAAGATGTTTTCTTGCAATTCTAAAATCAACCAAATGATATTACCCCACAACTTATTATTTATCTTGATAAGAAATATCTTCAAACCATTTTAAAGATACAGAAAATGGAAAATAAATAAACATAAAGAAAAAAATTAAGAAGATCGTAATCCAATAAATCAGTTTGAATATTTTCAAATTGCTCCCCACTCTTTATAATTAATCAACATCCAAGAGTATATGAGATCTTTATCTAAGTCATTTTATACAATATTTCACAAACTTTAAATTTTTATTTTAAACAAAGCATATATTGTTGATAAATTAACTCATCATAATATGGTGAAAGATCTATCTGAATTTTTGAGTGTAAAAGATATATTTGTTTTCTTTTTCCAATCTCTCTCTCTCTTTTTTTTTTTTTTTTCCTGTGGCTTACAAAAATGTCAAACATGAATTAATTATTACTTTACTGCAGTGAGACCCTCAATGCATGTGATTCACCTAGATAAAAAAACATCACTATTAACCTTTCTTTTTTATTTTCACTATTCTTACACTTTATAAAATGTAAAACTTTTGGGAAGAAAACGTAAAAATAAAAATAAAACAAAGAATGAGGCAAGCAATTCAACAACAAAAGAAAAAAGAAAAAAAAAAGTGCATAAAAAGACAAAATAGAGGGACCAAGTTTTTGAATAGTGTCAAAAAAGTAACTCTCCTTTAGTTATAGATATATATATAGTGCTGCTTATCGGGCATCCCACTTTTACCAAACAAGAACGACCACACTCTTTGAGGTTGTTAGATGTGAAAATGAATATTAATAATGAAAAAGAAGGTTGTATCATCTTCTGGAGTCCCGTGCCACCGGATAACATACTCATCCTATAATCTTATAAATTTATATATATATATATGTATTAACTGATTATGTCCAGAAGAAAGGCGATTAATTTTAAATCCACATTTCTATACAAAGTATAGATCTATATATTTTTTATTTTTCTAGACTAGAACCACATCTCTATTATAGAAGTATCCCGAAGTGGGACGAGCTATTTATATGACCTCGTGACATCTATTTGCATCCTTTGTAATTTGAAACTACATGATTGAAAATAATCAATAATTACATACTATAATATATACTTTGTTCACTAATACATATAATTATCCGTGATTGCAAGAATAATATAACGATAGTTGTATCTAACATCAATATAAGTTATATACTGTTTAAATTCCTTCAAAAACATAAATTATGTCTGGATGCATTTATTGATTAATCTGCACCATTTATTTGAAAAAAAAAATAAAACATTTTTTTTTATATAATAGATTTTTGTAATTGTTCTTTTCTTTAATAAAACATAGTTAGATGGACAGATAATGATAAATGTACTAGAGAAATGTTGATCTAATCAGAGAATGTCATCAAGGTGTACTTACTGATTTCTATCACCATTATTCTTATATGAAAAGATGGAGATTGTACAAATACTCACATGATTAGCATCACTGCTAAAAAAAGAAAAAAAGAAAAAGAAAAGATAAGAAAAAATTCACTAGTTTTGGTGAGAATGATATTTTAGTCCACTTGAAATTAAAAATCCATGTTCCTTCCCCAAAAAAAGTAAATGAAAATATAAAATGTTCTTAAACTAAACAAATTTGGGTTTAACGTAGGCTATACCATCGTTTAAACACTAGCCATCTTCATGCAGGCCCAAGATGATGAAGAGGTTCCGACTCCGAAAAACCTCACATTTACAAAGAAAAATGTCAATTATTTACTCGTAAAGAAGTGTAGATCGTGATTTCAAGTTTTTGAGTGAAATTGGCAAAACTAAATAACTTGCAAATGGATAAAATTGATAATTATGAAAGAAAAGTGACAATAAACTTCTAATTCGAAAAAGAGAAAGATTTCAAGATGTAAAAATCAAGCCTCTTTTTGTTAGAGTCTATTATCCTTTCTAAGATGTTTTTTTATTGCTTTTATTTTTTGTTATTTATTATTTGGTTTGTCTTCAAGGTTGGATTCTGAATTTTCTATTTTTTTTTCTATTTTTTTTCCTTTCATTTTAATAAAATTAAGTGGAGAAATTAGTGATCTCCTATCAATTTATATAAAAAAATAGATATATGGTTTGGCAATTTTGTAAAAGGATTTCTTTGTTTCCTTTTGTTTTGTATTGTTTTTTGTTTTTTTAACTTATAAGACACAAACACAAAGTTCTAAATTATAGAGAGACAGCTTTTGATGACGCTGACACTTTTGGCAATTGCGTTTAAAAAAAAAAAAAAAAACTGCATCATGATTAACTAGGATCAATATTATACTTCTTTTTTGCTAAATAAGTTTAATATTAACTCGGACTTAATATATGTTTCCGTACCTATCTACAACGACATGATCAGATAATTATAGATAGATTTTGTTAATTAAAGTAAAGAATGACAAAACTCTAACACTCAAGATCCGATGAAAACCTTTCAGGCTTGTCATCCAAAAGAAACTCAACAAATATCCTAATGATAAATCAAACAAGCCGTTATATAAAATTCTACATTTTTTGGCTCTCAGTTATAGTCTCCGCATCCATATAAAATCTTTGTAACAAAAGTGCTGCTAGCACACTTTAATAAGGAGCTCTCGGTATATTTAATATGATATAAAGCTATATAAATACATATATATATATATATATATTCTTTTTTTCTTATAGTGACGGACCAATATGCCACGTACCGATCAATTGGGACGAGTGATTTCTATTATTTCCGAGGTCTAGTTACAGCCTACGTAATTTAAAATTTCAGGATAATAAAGAATCCAATAATTAACATAGTACCTTTTTTTTTTTTTTAATACACTAATGCGTGTTATAAGTGATATATATAGTTTGAGAAAATAGTTTTGGTGTAGAATTACTAAACTAAGCTGGATTTAATTGGTCGAGGGCTTGACCATTCGTTTAAAATTTAGCTATGGTTTGGCAACCTTGTAACAAAAATTAGATTTTGTCTACACTCAAGGTCAATGAAATTGTTATTTTTTGATTTTTCATTTTACAATAGAGACAAACAAATCTCGTAAGTTGTAAAAAATAGTTGAGAAACAACTTTAGTGACACTTTTGACAAATGCTTAAATATATATATATATATATATATATATTTACACACATTATGATTAACAAGATTCTGAAAATATATGTTCTCTGCTGAAGAGATTTTAATTGAGTGATCTGGTGAAACCAAAATATATTTGTATATATAATTGAGTTTTTAATACTATAAAATAAACGATTTGATGCACAAAGATTTGTATATACTAGCTAGTTGATAACGAAGGTGAGCGAAAGAAAAACTTGTGATTTTTCAGATTCTAGTATATATTTTGTAAATGTTTCCTCTTTTTCTTGATCCTTATTTCCCGATTGTAAGAGATTTATAACTTGCACTTTTCTGGTTAGATGTTAAACTATTATATTTTATACATTTTGACATCATGGAAATTTTGGTAATTCACAAAAGTCTCTCCTTTTACTCTCACCTAATATTATTACATTCATAAGCCTTCACAAGCGAAACCACAATCGAAATTGCTGAACCAACTGCTCAAATGCCATTAGCATCTCAACTTTCACCAAAATACATTCCTTACAACACTATTCAAAATTCTAATCCAAAACCCTATGCCTCGGCAAGTGTAAACTTTGTAGATAACAAATCCACATGGTCAAGCGATTTTCGTCCTTCAATTACATGCCAAAAACCTACCTCGGCAAGTGTTAATTTTGTAGACATAATGCCACACACTCAAGCAATTTTTACCTCCAAACCAACCACAAAGCTAATTCTGCATCTCCCACTCCACCACTTATTACATCCCAACGTTGGCTCCTTCACATCATGATTGGTGTTCAATGACATCATGATTGGTGATTATATGGCACCAATTTCTCCGTAACTGACACCACAAACCGACATACACCTGCATCATATTGCAAAATAGGTTTCACATTACTCTTTTTTTTTTTTGGGTGCTCTGGAAAGGTTTCACGTTACTTCACCATACATCTATGTCCTTAATTGACATTTTGGCCTCAAGCGTTTTCTACCGCCCTTCACCTAATTACTCTTAGAAGAATTTGTTAGAATGATAAACTTAATTAGAAAGTAAAAATAGTATAATGATCTTTATTCATATGTATATGTATTTGTTTTTATAGTGAGCGCTTAGATATGAAATATAATGTCAAATCATTTGGCATTTTGCAAAAATAAAATTCGTTTTTCAAGAGCCAATCTTCTTCAATCATTTTCTCTTTTGAAAAGCTCAATCATTCCTCCAAACAATTTTCGCTTTGTTGTCTTATCATTGTCTATAAGGTCCTTATGTCTCCCCGTAAGCTTGAGCCAAAGTCGTGTACAAATATATATATATATAAATATATATGTGTGTATATATATTTTAAGACTTACATGTTACATTCATTTTAAAAAGAAAAAAAGACAGATATTACATGCTCATGTTGTTACAATATTCACTAAATATTCAATTCAATAGACCGAGATCTTCATGCCTCTCGTCCTTGTACCAACCACACACACACACACACACACACACACACGAGTATTCTATCGTCTCTTGAGTGGGAAGGTCTGGCAATTGTGCGTGATAGTATTGATTAGGGTTTTTACAATTTTTCTTCTCGAAACTCCCGTCACTTTATCCCCACAAAAAAGCAAAATCAAAACTTGGCCATTTCCTAAACATGAGTGGTCAACTTCAGCTCTGGCATGATCAGAACTACAGCACACATGCCAAACATTTACAGCACGTGATTAGGCCCCACCTTGAAGATGTCCTTTCCAAAACTGAGTCTTCCTATGTATCATTCTTGGGGAACTGAACTCGTGGTCCTGCCATTGGAATTGTGAGGACGATATATATTCTGGAAAATTTTTTTGGCCGTGGAGATTGAATTCAACGTCTACGATTGCAGGAAGGGTATTGAGGTGACTTTGTACTCTATAGCTAAGTATACTTCATGTGCAAATACTTAATTGTGACATAAAACGACATATCGATAATAATTGAGGTGATAATGCTGAAGCAGGTCATACTCTATGGTAAAAAATAATATTAACACTAACATTTTTTTTTTAATTTTTGGGCACCGACCTTATACACAGTTGTTAGTTCTAGAAATTTGTCTCTTGACCTTGAAAAGGTACAGCAAAATACCCTTATTGTTTACGGTGTCATTTTTTTTTTTTTTTTTTAACGAAAATGCACCAAAGAGGAGTAATGTTTCCTAATACGAGATAAAGCATGTCCTGACATAAAGTAGAATCGGACACTGAAGAGATTAGCTGACAACAGTAAAAAGATAGGTGGTCCCTCAGTGCGAGTAAGCTACGCACCCTAATTGATGAGTGGGTAGGTGGGTTAGGTACACCTCTAGCCTAGTGGGAAGTAACGAGGCTATTGTCTCTACCCCTAAATTCTCCAATGAAGAATCTTTTTAAAATAAAAATATACATACATACATATATATATATATATATCTTGCCGGATAAAATGAAATTAAAGAAGAGAAAGAATTGGAAGTTGGGGCCTACATAACTGGTTGCTTGTGCTTACCAAGCCATCCCGGCAAGCTCCTCCAGTTCTATTATTATTCTTGATTGACTTATTATTATAAAATCTCCACACCATCAAAATTAAAAGACGATCAATTATCTACTTAAGAAGATACAGAGTCCCATATACAAAGAAATCCATCGGTTAGGGTAAAGGAAGACCATAGAAGCGACATAAGCTTTCACCTATAAAACACGGGTAGAATTCGCGGTAAATTTATGAATGTATACCGTGTTGGTTTAGTGGTTGAATGAAGGGAATTAGACTTCCATCCATGATATATATATATATATAGGGTGACATCTCTATAATTCGACTAGGATTCTGCTCACCAAGCACTAGATTATAGAGCCTCTCTTGCAGTTGGCCCTTTCATTCTAATACTTGGAGCTCACAATATTCTTGATCCAGAATCTCTCTGAAATGGTCGACGTTGATAGCTTCATCGAAGTGCTCTAGAACAGGTCTTTCATAGTCACCCGGCTTGTTATGAGGGGGCAGGTTATAGTACTGCTAATTCTGGAGACTTCTTATCCGTGGATAAATTTAATTGAGAATTAAAGTGTTTGATTCATCATTTATAATGTAAGAACCCGAAATTTCGATGAATCTATGATTTCCTTTGAGACAAGGAAAATTTAAGATTTAATTATGTATGA
>JAFMPE010138691.1:0-10213 GCA_024759925.1 Ficus religiosa
CTCTGCTTAATATATCAGCATGGATTTATGTTGTGTCCTATGGTTTTTCTCCCCCTCTGTTCTAATGGCGTTCCGCTATTGTCTCGTTACATTTTTAAGTTCGTAATTCGCGTAGTTGATTCTATTAAATTGAAGATGTAAATTTGAATCAAAAGCAGTTAGGATCAATTTCTCTAGTGTCTAGCTAGCAGCTTCTGAAAATAGAAAAATATTTGCTGTCTAATTGTTGCTGCATTCAGTGAAAGCATGTTAGTGCAGTTAAACTGTTGTCTGAGGGGAAAACTTTGAGCTAGAGCGTTGAAGATATAATTATATGTAGCCTAGTTGAAAAAAAAAAAAAATGAAATCGAATGAAAAGGAAAAAAACTAAAATCAACAAAAAAAAAAAAAAAGATTATAAAGGTATGCAAATTAAACTCCTCATTGAAAAAAAAAAAAAGATTATAATCTAGCCTAGTTGGAGAAAAAATGAAATCGAATCTCCTCATTGAAATGGATAGGGTTAGTAGCAAATATATATATATATATATATATATATATATTTTATACTCATTAGTCTATGTTGAGGAATTTTCTCACTCGTCTAAGCTGCAGACACGTAAACTTCTAGTGTTCTAATATTAAAATACCTCTTCTCGCTATTTAAGCTTTCGTTTGGTAAAATTTCCTGGATTCCCCTAAGAACTGAGAACACTAGTAATTTCCTGGACAGGCCCTCATGACCAACCGCTATACTTCGTTACGGTAACATTCTTTTTACAACTTCTTACTGATTTTTTATTTTTATGCTACCAGAGAATCTTCATGCTTCAAAAAAATCAAATGCAACATCAAGAATTATCCAAGAAATTTCAAGGGCCTGTCCATTCTAGTGGAAGAGAAACGAAAATACGACGACAGTAATGGTAAGCGGACCAAATTTGGTTTCCCATTTGGTAAGTTTCTTCCACCACTTCTTGTTTCCTTGGCTTTTCAAAGTGTGTTTTCGCTGTAATGCTGCAATGCACTTGATTGAGAGGCAACATGTTGACCTTACAACCAACCCCTTCTTCTCGCCTTCCATCTTCGCAACGTTAATTTTTCTAAAATTTCAGTGGTGTTGGGTTAAAGAGTCAAAGTGATTCTGTCACGACCCAAAAAGGGGGTAGTGACGTGGAGGGGTTTAATTAAAAGTGAATGCGTAATTAAAATCATCGAATAAATAAAACGCATAATAATATTCTGAAATTCACCTATCATTTTGAATAAAATTCTCATTTTAACCTTTCTTTAGAAAACATAATAGAGTTGGGCCAAACAAAGAATTGTCTTAAAAAGTCTACCAGTTTTATAATAAGAAAACGTCAAGTAACTTCTCAATTAAAATAGTGGGCATCCCAAAATACTAAGTTTTTCGCATGAAAAAAAGTTTGAAAATCCAACCTCTGGTATCATCACACAATCAATGAGTTCCTAACTTTGGCCCAACTTGCAAACAATTCCAAATCCAATTCCAAACAACTCTAGATATCCGGAACAATAAATAAACAATTTCCAGAACCTAAATAACTAGAATCAAACTCAAATTCATTGAAATCAACCAAAATTTTATTCGATATTCAAGTTTCTGAATCTAGCAAAAAGTAGAGATTCAAAAACTGAAAAATCAAGCTATTTGAAATATAGAATGAGTTTAAAATGAACCTGCAACATTTAAGAACTCGAGGTTTAGCGTTTAGTGATTCAGGGTTTCGGGTTTTTATTGAAATTTTGAGAGAGGAGAGGGAGAGAGGGCTCAGATGTGAGAGGGAAAACAGAGAGGAGATGGAGGGTGCAAAGGAAAGGGGCGAGAGAGCATGGGAAAAATCTAAAACTGAAAAACATACGGGGCCAAGGTTATTTATAAAGGGAGAAAACCCTCGAAGGTGGGTTTCTGGCACTGGACTTTAGTTGAAGGCCGAAATCGACTGTAACGGTTGAAGGGGAATCTCAGCCAAAGCTCCATTTGTCTAGTCAACCTAATAAAAGTTTCGGTCGACTGGTCAAGGGTGTTTTGATAATTTCACAAAAGTTCAGGGGCAAAATATAATTTCACAAAAATATTTTCAAAACTTAGAAAACATTATTTTAAATGCAATTTAATTATTTTTAAACACATTTTAGCACACTGATTAATTCAATTTAACATAATTAATCACAATTAAGTCTAACGGGCATTACATTTCTATCCTCATAAAAGAAGATTTCATGCTCGAAATTCATATGGATCTCCCTGACAAACTATTATCGATCCAACCCTAGTATTTTGACGCCACTCTCCTAGGGTAACAATCAAGGCTAGCTCGGTACTTCATGAGATAGTCCATACTGAGTATTTCGTTGTGCTATGACATGGGAAACATAACTAGGTTAACTCTCAATGACTTACACCCAATGATACCTTACTCGCTCTATAAATATGTGCTACTTGCACGAGACCAACGAAGAACTGTAAAAGCAAAGGTGGGTCAAGTTCCTTGGGCTCTAATCCCAATATACTCATAAATGACACAGAAATGAGAGATGACATTCTCTCGACTAAAAGGGACAACACTAGACTGTTAGTGGTTTTTCTGATGTTTGGTTTGTATGTTTTCCCGAGGTTCGATAACCTGGGGCTCTAATACCAAATCTTTCACCACCCGAAAACGTGAATTGTGATGTGGAGTGGTTTAATTGAAAGTGATTGCGTAATTTAAATCATCGAATATATAAAAATATAATATTCTGAAATTCACCCACCATTTTGAATAAAATTCCCATTTTAACCTTTCTTTAGAAAATATATTACAATTGTGCCAAATAAAGAATTGTCCTAAAAAGTCCACCAATTTTATAATAAGAAAATGCCAAGTAGCTTCTTAATTAAAACAGTGAGCATCCCAAAATACTAAGTTTTTCACATGAAAATAAGTTTGAAAATCCAACTTCCGATATCATCACACAAACAAACAAAACAGGAAATTAAACACAGACATCCAAACCCAGTCCATAGAAGGAGTATTTAAGCTTACATGCCTTAGAATATAAAGACTAAAGATTAAAGTACAAAAAAATAACCACTGAACTACAGTGACCTTGATGTCACTCCCCGTCTAATCAGCACTACTCCTAGCACCTCCTGGGGGGAAGGGGGTTAAAACAGTAAAACATGAGCTATTAACCCAGTAGAATACAATTGACTCATTTAAAATAAATAATCCAAAAGAGTTACGCTGAGATATAATAAAATGAATAAGGCCAAAACAATGAGGAGTAAAAGAACGATGCATAAATAACAATACAGAAAATAAATAAATAACTTACGATGCTAACCTGACACAACCAACCGATCGACAAGACACTATCTAAGCATCTGACAAGGCTTACAAGCAAAACTATTAGCCGCCAATGTCTAATCGGACAACGTTTGAAATTCCATTTAACACACTTGGACAGGACAAACCAAATCTCAAAACATCTCACTTAAGTCTCTCGGAAATAATGTATTTACATATATATATTTTTGACCCAAATCGTTTGATGCATATGAATATATATATATATATACACACACACACACTCTCCATTTAAACATTTTATAAATAATTTGATCTTCAAAATTATTCTAAAATCAAAAATTACATTCATAGCAGTAGTTGTAAAAGCAGATTTGGGTATTCTACCTTGAAAGCAAAATAAGTCTACCAATAACTTCACGAATACCAAGGCCCCTCACTCCAGTCACCAAAACCTTAAATCAAATCACACAGGTATCCTAAATATCTGACATTACCCAAAACTCAATTATATTAAATATCTGGCTTAATTAGTATGCTTAAAGCAATATTGCATTAAAATATTAATATTTCTCAATTTACGTGTAAATTGTGAAAATCCAAGTTAGGGTTTAAACACATCATTATTTAAGTTTATAAAAGTAAAACAAGCCTGACTGGACTGAAACAAGGTCCCTACAGATGTTCTGCCTCTGTCAGGTTAACCGATCCGAGATGTTCAGGTGACCGGACAAGGATGGAACCTCCTATCCTGTTCTATGGTCGTCCGGTCTACTAGATGAGATGTCCGGTTGACCAGACCGTTGTGGCACAATGAGATCCTAGCTTCGGCCCGACTTACAAACGATTTCAAATCCAATTCCAAACAACTCCATATATCCAGAACATTAAATAAATAATTCCCAAAGCCTAAATAACTAGAATCAAACTCAAATTCATTAAAATCAACCAATATTTCATTCGATGTTCAAGTTTCTAAAACTAACGAAAAATAGAGATTCAAAAACTGAAAATCAAGCTATTAAAAATATAGAATGAGTTTAAAATGAACCTGCAAAATTTAGGAACTTGGGGTTTAGTGTTTAGTGGGGTTTTAGGTTTTTATTGAAATTTTAAGAGAACAAAGGGAGAGGGGGTTCGAGTGTGAGAGGGAAAATAGAGAGGGAGATGAAGGGTGCAAGGGAAAAGGGTGAAAGAGTGTGGGGAAAAATCTAAAACTAAAAAATGAACAGGGCCAAGGTTATTTATAGAGGGAGAAAACCCTCGGAGGTGGATTTCTGGCGCCAGACTTCAGTTGAAAGTCGAAATCGACTATAATGGCTGCAGGGTAGTTTAACAGAGTTGCAATTGTCCGGTCGACCAGTTAAAAGATTCAGTCGACAAGAAAAGGGTATTTTGATAATTTCACAAAAGTTTTGGGGCAAAAATATAATTTCACAAAAATATTTTTAAAGCTTAGAAAACATTGTTTTAAATGCAGTTTAATTATTTTTAAACACAATTTAGTATACTAATTAATCGAATTTAGTATAATTAATCACGATTAATTCTAACGTGCGTAACAAATGCAAATTCGGAAAAACTGTCATTGTAAGCACATGTAAGAACAAACAGAAAAAGGCATATTCTTGACTTCCAAGTGCATTTTCCACTGGCAGTTTGCATACACATTTGTTTAGCTCAAGAAATGGGCTACTTGACCAGTTCAACACTATCCTGATACTGCGGGAATTCCAAAAAAATCAACGGCATTGTACTTTAATCAGCTACTGGGGTCTTTTCACTCTTGACTTTTGCTTCAAGTCGGTAGTCTCAACTTAATTTTCGAGAATCGAAGATTGTTCTGTGTCTGAGTTAGAACAGTAACTTGTTTTCCAAGCATTGGAGTATGGATTTTCTCATTCAGGCTGTGAAAGTAAAGGTCATGGTACGGGAAAACATAAGAGGCAACGTAAACACATGAATAGTGTGATATCACACCTAATTTCACCAATACGGGCAAAGTTGGATCGTAACGTGAGAGAAGCAAGATGATTAGTACACAAATATGCACTTTTCTTGATGCTTATTATAGTATAATTGCTAAATTATTTAAGCTTTAATTATATATTTTCATGATTTTTATTCAAAATAAATTTATTGGAAAATGTCTAATTTTAGCTTATTTATTTGCAAGTTTATAAGCAGTGCACAAATCATGGAGAAAAAGCCATGCAACTGAAACAAGAAATCCATTCTTTTAAGTCACATCAGCTCTCAAGCCAGCCAAGCAGCAAATTGAAGAATGCCACATGGCCCACTATCCACAACAAGGAATTCCATTCTCGCCACATGGCAGATGTGTGCAACAATCTTTCACCTGGATTTCTGCTTTAGAAGAAAGTCCTCCAAGAGAATCAAATCAGCATGATTTCTTTCCCGACCAAATATTTGATTTGCCCAATTAATTGTAAAATTATTTTTAGTTTCGTAATATTTATCTTCTAGTTTTAGTTTCCCATTTTTATTTAATTTGTTTCCATTTTTAGTTGAGCCTCTAAAACACTATAAATAGAGGGCTCTACTTGTTGTAATATTCATTCAAGAATTGTGAAAGAAAATCAGTTTTATTTTTCAGTTCTCGTTTCCTTAGTTTTTCTAGAGGTGTGAGATGAGCAACACATCTTTTTGTGAGTAAGACACCACTGGCGAAAGGCTAAGTTTTGAGTGAATTTTATTTGTTTGCATTCTTCTTTTTATTTCAATTCAATTTGTTATTCAATGTTTATAAATTTGTTTCATTTTATTCTCTTCTGCTTAGTATTTATAATAATTATTTCTGTGGTGACAGCAGTTCTAGTTATTATATTTGATGCATTAACTCACTAGTAACAGGTAATTTTCTTTCAATTGTTTTTATATGAATATCCCGTACTGTATTTTTTCATGGGGTATTTTGTCATTTTCGGATGACGTATAAGAATAATTATGCTTGTTTTAACGAGAAGAGATTAATTTTATCAAATACCTTTTCTATTATTTGTTCTTTCAAATCCATATTTTCCAAAGGCGTAGGGATAGAAGGCCTATGCGTCGTGAACTTCTTTTTCCAGAGAAGATACAATAATGGTACCTGGAAGATAAACATCAGCTAACTCTATACCAACAAAAGTGATAAATAAAACTTTCAACCTAAATTTAAATTAAAAAAAAAATAAAAAGACAACGTCATCATTTAAATTTTTTTGTTTTTGTTTTTGTTTTTTTTTTTTTTTGGGGGGGGGGGGGGGTGTGGTGTGTTGTTCAAAATTCTGAGATTTACAGGCTCTTTTGTCATATTAATTTGTGATGTCCTAGTGGGACCCTTTCAAAAGGTGCACTTAGTATCCTTGTGATTAGAACAATGAGGAGAGACAAGATGGGGATGTGGGGGCCATTTATCTTGTGTAGTCCATCCTGGGACTTGTCTTCTAACCTTTTGTGAAGCCATCATCATGCAGGGGCCTTCTGTGTGGATTGTGGGGCTCCCATTTCACAGCCCTTCCCAATCCCGTCGTTAGATTTTCTTCTTTACAACTATCTGACTTTTGTAATTAGTTCATTATTATATACGCCTTCTAAGTTAAATCTTTAAAAAATAATTTTTTTAAAAATTTTACCTTGGATCCGCCTAGGAAGTCTTGAGAATGTTTGTTTCAACCATTTTATCAAATTGGACATATTCAATATAGATTTTTTTTTTTTAAAATTATGTGTTTGGTTTTTCTTTATCTCAAATACTCCATTTGGATTGTCTATTTTAAAACGGGTTCAAATGATTTTTTTAACCAAACACCAATTTTAAAATTTTCTCATTTCAAATGACAATTTTTAATAACTATCCAAACATAAATCCAAGAAAGATGGTTGTTGCAGGTGATATTGAAGTAGAAGGAGGAGACATATCAAGAAAGTGGGTAATTCAGGATTTGCTCGGCCTTACACGATGTACTAGAAGAGTGCGGCAGGGTCATTATGCTATCGATGTGAGGAAGAGGAATGAAGGCGCAAGCCCCTACTAATAGTTGAAAGGGACGGAGACCACAACTTGATGCGAGTAAGAACTGAACCATACCACAAGCTTATAAGCATCAACCGCCCAGGTGAAGGATCTCTTTCGAATAGAGAACTTATTGAAAGCCTAACACGAGGGTCCAAACCTCACATGTTTCCATCCAAATGTTCTTTTCTAAACATTACATCCAAACGTCTATTCAAACATAATAATTTTCTCATCCCAAGTATTTCCGGCCAAATATGAAAATCTAGATGGTTCTTCCAAACGCACCCAAAATTTAAATGGGATGGCCTTTTTAAAGTGAATGTAACGTATAGTTTAAAAATTCGCTCACAGAATCATGACTCATCCACGTATAGTTTGTTTAATCAAAATCACCAAAATAACTATTGGATCCTATGGTGAGGGCACAACACCATGGAGGGGGCGATTGGCATTGTTTTCAAAACATTTCAGAAATGGAATGGCATATCTTTTAATATGTGAAAATGAAACGTTTTCGAGATCATATTTGTTTATCAAATGTTTTGAAAACAGAAATGAAAACAAAAAATTGTAGAAATGATTTTTGTTAAAAGAAGTGCAAAAATGACTGAAAGTTGTTTTCAATTTTCTGTTTTTATCACTTAAGACTTGTAACTTAAAACATATTCTTAATAATATATTCACGCACAATATCAATTTTTCTTATACTCAAACCAATCTTTATAAAGCACAATTTTTAGAATCAATTTCAACCTCCTTTTCAAAAAATTCTAAATTATTTTCAAAATGTTACCAAACAGGCCCATAATCTATTATTTTCTTTTCGGAGAAACTAACCGCATGATACAAATTTAAAAATTATTAAACCAACATGACATGAAAGTTTGATACTAGACTCATATGACAAAAATCAGACACCAATAAAATTAAAGTTTGTGTTATACTAGTCAAGAATAGAGAATTTATATCATGTTGGTCAATAAATGAAATATATATATAGTTATTTAGGTAATTTTTTTTTCTTTCTTTTTTAATTCATTTTCTTTTTTCTTAATCCCATTTGGGGATTTTAGGTGCCTAGCTGCTTTTGAATATTATTATTATTTTTCTTCTTCTTCTATTCAGTCCCTTATTTCACACAGAAAATTCTCTGAATAGAATTGACAGAAATGAATTTGGACAAATGATAAGAGAATCCCTCATCCGTCTTTGTCCTCACATGATATTTTGGTTTCCAAGCCTCATATGATTTTATTTTATGTCATTTTTTTGTTGTTGTGGTTCATCTATTTGTTTGCCATCTTGTTTGATTGCCCAAAGCAACATGCATGAGGATCTTATGTGTGAAAACATATATAAGAGGCGGTGTCAACACTAATTAAGACAAACAAATTCTCAGATGACTTTTATGGTAAAACGACGTAGGGTCACATTTTGGCTTTTTATGGTGTGATTTTCACAACGTAGACGCATATAATTTCCATGTATCTCCCCGTTTTGGTGGTCGATTTTGTACGAAAATATGGGGTGTTAAATCTTTAGCTTGTCCTTTTTTTTTTTCTTTTTTTTTTTAAATGAATCTATAAATATTTTAAACCGAGCTCTTTGGGAAAAAGAAAAAAGAGAGAGAGAGAGAGAGAGAGAAGATTACATTGTGAAACACGTTTTAGAGGATAAGGACCGGCCCTATTATTCTCACATTGAAAGACTTTTCTTTGAAATTGGATAAATTAGAAAATTCAACGAAAAGGGTTTGTTTAATAGTGATTCAACTTGGAGAGGAGAAGGGTCTTTTCCTTGATTCTTTTCCTTTTGGTGTGGGATATCTTTGTAAAATGCAATTTTAATTGTTAAGCTCAAAAGTCTTGAATGATAGACTTTCTTGCTCTCAAAAAAAATAAAAATAAAAATAAAAAATAAAAAATAAAAATAAAAGATATTCTTTGTTGCTGTTCTCTCTCACAAGTCATGACAATTTGCATCTAGGGAAGAATGGACTTTTTTAAATTGCTAAATTTTTGCAGCTCTTTCAATGATTATTTCCTTTGGAGGAAAAAGAAAAAGAAAACTTTTTTTTGAAGAAAAAAGAAAAGGGTAAGAAAAATAAAAATAAAAATACAAATAAATAAATAAATAAAAAGGGGGGGATAATACCAAAGAACCAAATGGATGTTTCAGCTTTCAAGTTTAAGAAGGGGAAAAAAGAAAAAGAAAAAAGAAAAAAGAAATGCGTAATCACATGTGTTTATCTCCTTATTGAAAGCGATTGATGCTTATTAATGCCCAACAAAAAGCAATCAATTTTGTCGAAGCAATAAATGTATGTGCCAACATCCCTTGGCCAAAATATAGGAGATCTCAAACATCCCTTCCGTTTTTTCTGCCAAGGGATTTGCAAATGTTGCACAACTCATTTCCTAAATAATGGACTAAGGCAAAGCATATCCTCCTTTTTTTTCTTTTTTTCTTTTTTTTTTTTTTTTGACGTGTATTCATTGTTCAACCCATATCTCAATGATTAGCAGTGACCATCCTCAATTTATCTATAGCAATGAAGAACCACTAATGCGATGTTTCGTAAGAGGGATGAAAAATAAAAAGGAATGAAGAGTAAAATTTCTATGTAATAAAAAGAATAGAGGTTTTCCATCATATTGTTCGGTGAAAAAGAGAACATAAAAAAAAAAAATCTAATCAAATACATTTTATAAAAATAACTTTGTATAAGTCGACGGATAATGGAGATTAGGGTCATAATAGGTATTTTACCTACATTGCTTTATCAAAGATTTTTCATCCACTTTTCTTCCCAAAGTTAGAAGGATTAAAAAGCGGTGGGGTTCATGGCTTTTCAATTCCTTTCCTTATTAATTTCATCTCTACCAAACAACTAAAA
>JAFMPE010138703.1:19370-35077 GCA_024759925.1 Ficus religiosa
TGGGAGTCGTTTAGGAGGACCTAAGATGACCACAACATGCTCTTTCATGCTTTATTTAGAAAACCATTTCAAATTTACCACAACATGCTCTTTCATGCTTTATTTAGAAAACCATTTCAAATTTAAAATTTTTTCATCTCAGATTTTATCTTTTTTTTAAAATTTTTTTTTATATTTTCTAAAAAAGCTTTTATCTTTTCTGAAAAGTCAACACAAATTTATTATTAAAATTTAAAATTTCTAACTTAAACCCATTCATCAAACGGACCCTTGGTGTTGTTAGAATTTGAGCATGTTTAATTACTTGATTAGCCCGACAAGTAAAAGAAAATTACTTGATTAACCGTCTCTTAAAACTGCAGTAGCATTTGTGGTGAGGTTATATATATATATATATATGTGTGTGTGTGTGTGTGTGTATAGGTCTATATATCATTGCGTTTCCCCAACTCAATGACATTTTTTAAAAGTTCTTGTCGTCCGTAATTTATATTGTCGTCATCGTTTTATTCGAATTTTGGAAAAATGTTCACAAAAGATGTCGTTAGTGATGTTGATCTTAAAAATTAAAAATAAATAAATAAAAGAATAAAATTAAAAATAAAAGGAGAAGACAAAAGATTAATGTGGTTTTATTCACGGACTAAAAATAAAGAGAAGATTCACTAGCAATGAATACTATGAAATGAACTCCATTATAAATACAAGTTTATGAATCAATAAAAAAATGGTAAGTTACTTAAAGTTATCAAATCTTCTATAAACAAGAAATCATATTTCTTAATATGAAAATTAATACAAACAAATCTGTATCTTATATATATATTACAATCAATCAATCTAAAAATTAGAAAAAATCGTAAAGAATAATTTAAATGAATATTTGACAATATCTGATATTTAAACACTCTCTTAAGTTGGTGCATGCCAACTTGCCTTAAATCCTTCAAGAACAACTTCACATGAGCTTCACAACACGGGCTTCAATTTTAGAAGCTTCAAATGCCAGGCTAAAAAAACAACTAGGAAAGGAAATCAATCTTCTAAATCGGGAAATAATCATCAGATTTCAACTCATCTCCTTAAGTTGGTGCAAATCTTCTAAATCCATAAATAAACATTAGATTCCGACGCACCCTCTTAAGTTGATGCCAATTTTCTAAATCCAGAAATAATCATCGGATTACAATACACCAATTTGTCAAAAAACTTTGAGAACGTTAAACTTAAATTTTTTTTTTCTTTCTCTCATTTTTGTTCATATATATATATATATTTCTTTTCCATAGTTGTATGCAAAAAATATATATAAATATATATACACACACTATGAAATTGTGTCCCTTTTTTTTTTGTTTCCACTAATTTTTTTCTCAAAATTTTCAATATATATATATTTTCTCTATTTTCATTTTTCTTTTTCTTTTTACTTCTTTACACGCTTATAATTGCATGTGCATGTGTACTAAGATAAATACTACTTATTGAGAGGAATCCAAGGTTACTATCGGTTTTAGATGACCACGACGCCAATTGTGATTCAGCAGCATATTTGGTTATGGATGTGACGATGACACCTTCTACACGATGGATATGGATTATTCATAAAAGCTTTCAAGGAATTTGGCTATATTGTCTCTTATACCATCTTAAAAATAAAAAATTAAAAAAGAAAATAAGAGAATAAAATTAAAGATAAAATATTAACGTGATTTCATCCACGGACTAGAAATAGAAAGAAGATTCATTATTAAAGAGCACTATGAAATGGGCACCCATTTAAATACAAGTTTATAAATACAAAAAAGGGTAAGTAACCCAAATATATCAAATCTTCTATAATCAAGAAATCATGTTTCCTAATATGGAAATTAATACAGATAAATCTAAATTTCCTATATATTATAATTAATTAATCTAAAAATTAAAAAGAGTCGTAAAAAATAATTTAGATGAATATTTAACAATATCTCATATTTCAACGGTTTACGTCGTTTTTACAAGTGTGGAAGCTTTCACCTTTTCCGTTTGTTCTTCCAAAATTTTTTCCCCCATTTTTTTTTAACATATTACCATTAAATACCAAAACACTAAAATATTTAGCTAAAATATCATTTTTTGGTCCTTTTTAGTTTATAAATGCTTTAAAAATGCTTTAGTAAAATCTGCCACAAAATATTTTATAAAATGATTAGATTTTTTAAAATATTAAGATCATACTTCTCAATCTATATTAAAGGCTATTTAAAAAGTGAAAAAACAAAGATATTAAAAGAATAAATCTTATAAATTAAAAAAAATTATATCTAATTACTTTAGGGCCATGTTGAACGCGTGCAATATTTTTGGCATATGCATAATAAAGAGTAGAAATGATATTTTGATTAGGGGTATTTTGAACACGTATAATATCGTGAGCATTTGCATAATAAAAGTGTAGAAATGAGATTTTGATTAAATACGAGGACTGATTTTACAAACATTTAGGATAGCTTAATAAACGACAACATTTTGAAAACGACGCAAGGTTTGAAAGGTGAAAATTGACAGATGAAAAAGCTTAATAAACGACAACATCTCGAAAACGACGCAAGATTAGAAACGTCTTGGAAAATTGACGGACTAAAACGACATCATCTTAGAAAAACGACTACAATAGATCGCAATTTGCAGCCGTCGCGCGCTGAATACACGCCATAACCACAAATCGATCCAAAAACGTTTATTAGTTCGTTTAGAGAGAGAAAGAGAGTCGCAGGAGAAGGTCAAGGAAGAGAGCAACAAAGGTAAATTTTTTTTGTCCCCCTTAAGTTTTCAATTTTCTCGTTTCGTCTTTTCTAGGTCGATTAGTGTTTGAGGAATAGTTTTCTTCTCCGTTTAGACTGGAAGTATTTGGACATCAATTTAGGGTTTCGAATTTCGAAATTGGTAATTTTTGTTTCTCCAGGTCTGATTTAGGGCTTATGATTTTGGGCAAAATTGGTTATGACTCGGAGAAATTCAAGGCTAGGGTTTGCGTGACAATTAGGGGGAGAGTAATTTTTCTGTAATATGTTTAGTCCTTTGTGGTTTAGTCTTGTGTTTCGACAGTGATTCGTTATGGATTTTGATTTGATGATGTTGATGATGAAATTTATGTAGGAAATTGGAAAATTCCTTTGTGTTTTCTGTAAGGAAAGGCTGAAAGAGTCTTGCTTTATTGAATTTATTTTCCTTCTTTTGTTGTTGGATCAGTGTGGTTGTTTTGAATTGTGGAATAAACTGAAATGGCTGGTCACAAGATTGCTCATGCCACCCTGAAAGGACCAAGTGTCGTGAAGGAGTTGTGCATCGGAGCGGTACTCGCCGTGGCCGCGGGCAGCCTCTGGAAAATGCATCACTGGAATGAGCAGAGAAGAGTGAGGTCATTCTATGACTTACTTGACAAGGGTGAGATTGGTGTTGTGGCAACTGAAGAATAAGTATCCAGCAGTTATTTCACTTGTGATTATCGCATTCAGCAGTGTCCGGTTTTTTTTTTTTTTTTTTCCTTCGTTTGGCTCTGGAAATCTAATGTGAGCTTCAGTATTGGATTTTGCATAATAAATTCCGTTCTCCTACTGAAATGTGGATTATACATTTATGTTGTTTCTTCAAATAGAAGTTCGTGTATTTTGCATTGCTTTGTTTCCTCATGGTCTGTTAGAAAACTGGTTTTAAGCTGGCAATTGTATGTTGTCTGTTTTTTCCCTTCACCATTTTAGGGACTTCTCTTTAGCAACATTGTTAACAAGAATCATATTTGCCTAAAGTATTTGTAAAGAGCTAAATTAAAGTTGGTAAAAATCTCTGCTGAGAGGCAGCTTCCATTTTTTTGTTTTTTCTGGTTGATTTGTATTTTGTTGGCTGGAGACTTGTTCTTTTGTCGAATGAAGATGCATAAAAAAACCAAAACAAAACAAAACAAAAATTTGTGTTTTCACATTACAATCCAAATAAGAATTTACTGGAATAGCAACAAAAAAGATTAAAAAAAAAAAAAAGAGAGAGAGAGAGAGAGAGAGAGACCCTTTAGAGATGTAAGGGCTGACTAGTCAGTAGCAAAAAAAATTTCTAAGCAACCTTTCAAGTTGAATCCGTTCTTATATGATTAGATTAGATCAGCAGCAGTCAAAAGAGACCTGCTAATGGCTGATAATTTCATCTTCGTCGTATCAAAAATCTAATTGGAGTTTGTAAAGGAGTTTTGAGTTTTTATTACTTATGTTTTGAGTTTCGCAAGTTTCAGGTTTTTTTTTTTTTTTGGTTGTTTTGGGCTTTTTCTTCTTCTTCTTCTTCTTTTTCATATTTATTTTAAATTCTTATATCATTTGGATAATATGTTATTTCAAGCGCATGTTTCACCTTTCAACTAGTGTCTAACAAAAACTTATATAGAAATGCGAGTTTGTTTTTTCCTTAGCTCCTCTCGTGATTCACTGTTCAAAACTTTTCGTTATCATTCGTCTCTTTCTCTAACAAAGGACTTGGCAAGTTCTTCTCACTGCCCAGAGCATCTACAATGTACACATATTCAACCACTGTAGCCAAAAATCGTTTTTCCCTGTGAACTTCTCTATGTCGGATTTCTCCAACACCATCTTTAACGTGGCTTTTGATACCAGTTTGTTAAAAAATTACCCAATAAATCTTCCCAAAACAAGAACCCTAAGTTGCATAAGTACATCCCCAATATCCCACGAGCACCAAATTGAATAATAAAGCGATTGTATAGTTAAAAAGGAAAAATAAAAATAAAAAAATAACACACACACAAACAAACATCAAATGTTGAAAATCAAGACACAGAAAATACTCGAAACTGCTTCACAACCTATTTGATCTCTTGAATTGACCTAGAAGACTATGAAACCAAAATCGACAGTCAATTATAATAGAGTCGATCGATATTTGACTCTCTTGATGAATAGAAGCTAGAAAAAACCACAAACGAACCTGCTTTTCAAAAACGGATAATGCAATGTTATCATTGTTTTCGATGTTTTATTTTTTTTGCTTGTGAGATTCGAGTTGGATGGAGATGGAGAAGAAAGAAGGAAAAAAAAGGGTGCAATTATATAAATGCTTAGCTAAAATTTCATGTGTTACTTTTCATTTAATTCTTTATGGATTGTCTATGGAGAAACTTTTTAGAGATAATGTTATCGTTTAACAAGTAATTGGCTGAACTAATATAAAAATTAGGGTTAAAATAGAATTTACTTCTGAATTTAAGGTTTATGAATGAAATTAATAATCTTATTATGTGGGGGAGAGAGACTTGCCCTGATATGAAATAACCTTTGGTTGAGATTGAGTTAGTTTCTTTCTTTGGTGAAAAATTCGACATTATAAGCAGTTCGTTTTTATTATCGGTAGAAACAACGATTTAACAGTTAGTATATGAATATTTATGTACAAAATTTATGTCGTGCTATACCACTCAGCATAAGCTATAACTAACTATATTTTAATCTCCTTTTCTACCAAAAAAAAAAAAAAGAAACTATATTTATATCAATAACAAAAAGAAAATGGTTCATTTGCACGATAAAGCAACACATGGAGTACGTTTATCACTTGAATTATATATCAATTTTTATTTGCCTCCGTTACTCTCTGTATCCAAGGCTACAAGGTCGTTAATACACGAGACACAAAAATGGAGCAAATTTAAACGGATGTGCATAAAGCAACGCATATGGAGTACGTCAATCACTTCCCTTCTTATGAGCAGTACAATCGAAAAAATATACTTTTTAATGAAAAAGTTTGTTTTAGGAAAAAAAAAAAATAATAATAAAACCATATAAATATATATATATATAGATATTTGTTTGTTTCTCATTCTGCAGACTGCAGAGGCGATCGTTTTTGCTTTCCTCTTCGTTACCTTTGAACTGAACCTGCTCGTAGAAGCAAAATCGCGATTCTTTTGATCGCAGAGACATTTCAATCACGAACCTAATCTCCATGGATAACTCGGGTTAGTCTTTGCAATTACTTCGTAATTTCTTCGCGTTTTGAATTGGTTATCTGCAAATTACTTCGCTCTCGGCTTAATTGAACGTCGCTGTTTGGCGACCGGGAAAATCAGACGAAGAATTTAGAGAATAAGTTAGTAGTCGGAGTATTACAATGAAGATTTTTTTTTTCCCACGCTTTGTTACGAGATCCGTGGCCTTCATTTCCTTGTGCTGAATTTTCTCTGTGGCCAAACGTGTTTTTAGTTTTTGATTCTTTAGTTTACTCGTCTAGGGTTTCTTTTTTCTTTGCTCTGTTTGTTTTTTCAATATTCGTCATAGTGTTTTTAGTTTTTTAAATGATAAAAAATGGTGTCTCGGATGAAAATTTTGAGATTGAAATGTTGTTGAATTCGACTTTTTGGGAATGTTTTGGATTCTATGTTTGGCACAAAATGAACAAAATGACATTCCTTCCATTTTGTAGATTAGTGAATGCTCGTACTTGGTTTTAATTTCAGATTTAGGCGAAAAGAAGGTCCTAAATTGAATTTCAAAGTTGTTTCTTGGTGGATCATTAATTGTCTCGAACTTTTTTACTCACGATTGTATTTGGAAAAAATTGAGAATTGTGATATGATATTAAGGTTTTTTTTTTTTTTTTTTTTTCCTTTTTGTACTTTTACATGTTGAATAATTGGGCGCATTTCTGCTACGACAAGATGTCCCTACGTGTTCTACCAGTTGATTTTGCTTCACTTTAGAGGGGAAAACAAAGAATGAAAGAAACAGCATTTTTTTTCCTTTTCCTTTTTTTCTTACTTTACATGTTGAATTAATGCGCACCTATCCGCTGTGACAATATGTCCCTACTCGTACTAGCAATCGATTTTGCTACAATTTAGAGGGAAAAACAAAGAAACGTAAATCTTAAGGAAGCTCTGTTGGAGATGAGTAGTTCATTTAGTTTTCGTCTTTTTTGGGAACTGGGTTCCGGACATTTATAATCAAGTTAGATATTTTCATTGTCATCTTTTCCCATTCTGCTATTTCTTCCATTGGGAAACTTTCAAATTTATATTACCTTATCACCTTATCTTTTCTTCTGTTGAATGATGATGCACATAGGGAATCCCCAGGACATCCTCGTGCCACCAGTTGAAGGTGTTGCTGGAGGAGGGACAGCGTATGGATGGAATGATGGGTTTACTGGTATACGTAATTTAAGTCCACTCAAGGGATCAATTGACCCTTCAGAGGTTCCAACAAAAGATTTGGTGCACGTGTGGTGCATGCCGAGCACCGCAAATGTTGGACCACAAGAGATGCCTAGACATTTGGAGCCAGTAAGTGCTCTTTAAATGTTATAAATGATGCTTGATGTTCTGAAATTTTATTTGATCCTATATTATCCACAATTTTTCAACCAAACCCGAATATTTGTTCTCTGTGGTCTTAAGGTATAAACTGTCCGGAATTGAATAATCTGTAAAAGAATATATTGCCATTTGACTATCCCCCTTTTTTTTGTTTTCCTTGTCATTGTTCTAGGATGTACGATGTGTTGTGTTTTAGTAACATAATATATACAACTCCTTGCCCTTGATGCATGGTGAATTTTATGCTTTCTTGATCTTTCTTATGTCTTTGTGCTGCCATTGTGCTGTGTTTATGAATCTGGTTTCTCTTGAAGATAAATCTTCTGGCTGCTAGAAATGAGAGAGAAAGTGTTCAGCTTGCAATTCGTCCAAAAGTTTCTTGGGTTCGTTCTGGAGTTGCAGGTGCTGTGTTGGTCCAATGTGGTGACTTCTGCTCTGCATCTGGTGATAGGTCAGTCCATTGAAGTTAATACTTTTTCTTTGTCTAGGTTTATAAAGATTTGCTGATGTTGGCTGTTGGCAGATTAGTTGGACAGTCAGTCACATTACGGCGTGTAGTACCAATATTGGGTGTCCCAGATGCTCTTGTGCCTCTTGATCTTCCAGTTAGTCAAATAAACTTATTTCCAGGGTATGGATCTCATCAATGATGCTATGGTGATGGTAGAGAACTAAATTTTTTTAGGGGACTAACCTATTTTTATTTTTCCCTTGCATTTTCCTTCGCTGGGTGGCCTGCAGAGAGACTACTGCAATTTGGGTTTCTATAGATGTTTCTAGCGACCAACCCCCAGGTCAATATGAAGGGGATATCATCATCACAGCTGCAAAGCCAGACTCAGAGTAACTATATTCCCATCTTTGTTCGTTGTTTCAACATCTCATTGGCAGATTCTAGTCTTTAAATCTTACCCAGGAAGGCTTCAACATTCTATTGACTCTTGAATCAGTGCCGTACAATTGGCATTCAACATTATCTTATATTCAACAGTTTGAATTTTGAGATACTGTTATCTCATTTTGATTCATTTTGCAGATCTTCAGCTCAATGCTTCAGCAAAACTGATAAGTACAAACTTTACAGAGAACTTAAGAACTGTCTTGATATAGTAGGGCCAGTTGATGACAAGCCCTTGGATGAAGTGGTCTGTTACTGAAGTGTCTTTGAACAAGTTTTTATTTTATTTATTTTTCTTAGTGTAATTTGAATGTTTGTTTATATCTGTTCTTTTAGGTAGAAAGAGTGAAATCTGCAACTACATCTTTAAGAAGAGTTCTTCTGTCCCCATTATTTTCTGAATTTTCAGATAACGGGCCAGTTGATATGATGGATGAAGATGCTATTTCAAACCTTTCAATACGCGTGAAGATAAATTTGACAGTTTGGGACTTTGTTCTTCCTTCAACTCCCTCACTTCCTGCTGTATTTGGTGTATCCTTAAACGCAGAAATTTGACCTTTTCTTTTATCTTTGATAAATCTGTTGCTGTAAAAATTCGGTTTTTGGAAATGCTTGTTATCAACATGGGACAAAAGTGTGTAAGATGTTTTAAAGTGGAAGCACAAGCATCCAAAATGAGCATGTACTTCATATAAATAGTTCAGGAAACGAGATTTTGCAAAGTATGGAAATTGAAATAAGAATTTGTGGATGGTATTTGCTTGGTAAAATACAATATTGGGATCAATATCACTCTGCTATTTTGATTTGTGATAAAGAACAATGGGCATACCTCAAGTTCGATTTTGACCAGTAACTAATTTGGTTCAAGTTATAGTTTCGAGTGTTATTGTCGTTTAAGCTATAATTCTTGTAAGCTGAACCTTTGTGAAGCGACAAGTGTGATTGAAGTGTTTTCTTCTTTAGCTATATTTTAGATATCGGATACAGTTATTGAGGACCGTTTTGGTGTTGTTCATGGGAGTGAAGAGTGGTACGAGGCATTGGATCAGCATTTCAAGTGGCTTCTTCAGTTTAGAATAAGCCCGTATTTTTGCAGATGGGGTGATAGCATGCGTGTTCTTACATACACTTGCCCTTGGCCAGGTAACTAGTGAACAGGCAAATTTTATTTATTTATTATTATTATTAATTTTAATAGATTTTGGCGTTGCAATCTTTGGCATCTATGAGTTTCAAGTACTTGTTTTCAATTCAGAGGCCCCCAACCCGGAAAAAATAAATAAATAAATAAATAACCTGTTTTATGCAATTGTTTATGAGGATAACTTCCTGTATTTGATTCGCTTCGTCTTTCTTTCTTTTGGTATGTTGTAGCCGACCATCCAAAATCAGATGAATATTTTTCAGATCCCCGATTGTCTGCTTATGCTGTACCATATGGTCCAGCCATCTCTGGGTATGCAATCAGTGTTTCAAAACCATGATGCAGCTTTTTCTTTGAAATGAAAACTATATTGGGTTTAAATCTCTTAATAATAATACAGTGATGCATCAAAGGACTATTTGCATAAACAAATTGAGATATTGAGGACGAAGAATCACTGGAAGAAAGCATATTTCTATTTGTGGGATGAGGTATGAACAATACCGAAAAGTGAGAGGTTATTTGTCATCTTAATCCGAATAAGGTTGTAAGATGGTGGCATGTTTCTTAATATACCTTTTTTTTTCCCTTACTCTTCACTCTCTTTCCGCTTTTGTTAGATAGGTAGTCAGTTTCATGCACTTTTGCAAAGTAGTGATGCTCAATAAGAATCATTTATTTATATATTTATTTTTTGTTTCTTTGTGCTTCCTGTGGCATGACTGGTATTAGCGCAAGAAGCTAACGTGCTCTCAACATCTATGCAGCCACTTAATTTGGAACAATATGATTCTATACGCAACATGGCTTCTGAGATTCATGCATATGCTCCAGATGCTCGTGTCTTAACAACTTACTACTGTGGTATGAATCTTTTCTGTTTTCTGTTCAGTTTAATGGTAATTAGAGTCCAATCCTTCTGCTTCACTTCGAAAGTTTCATGGTTAATTTCTACATCTTTTCATTCCATGGACGTAACTGTTAAGATGCCCAGATTCTAGTCTTTTTTTTTTGAACTTGTTCTATTTCACTAGTGTATCAATTGTTAAATAGAGGGTCATGGTGCTGGTGTGGTATCGTTCTCTGTTGACTTCCTTTTCCAGCACAAGTCCTAGACCATATACCTTGGTGTAAATAGCCCCTTTTCAGCTGTTTTCTATTTATCAAGAGGTTCTTATGTTGCTTTCTCCTTTTCTGCAGGGCCAAGTGATGCACCGCTCGCACCTACCCCTTTTGAGGCTTTTGTCAAAGTCCCAAAATTCCTGCGCCCTCATACTCAGATTTATTGCACAAGGTATGGTTGAAATATCTAAAACGCCAGTTTGGTAGGTACAATGTGAAATGGCTGGCCAACTTTGCTTAAAATCTTGTATGAAATGGTTTCTTTTCCCCCAAATGCCAGGGACTCCATCTAAGGAATAAAATGGTGTTTATCATCTGATGTGTACTAAGTAAACTAGTTAACCATGGATGCTGGAGTCATTGATGTTATTGATAGCCATTTGACCGTTATTTATTACAGAACTATAATTAAAAGTGACTTTTAAAATATATAAAACTTTGTTTTTATATTCAGTGAATGGGTGCTTGGGAATCGAGAGGATTTAGCCAAGGATATTATTTCTGAGTTACAACCAGAAGATGGTGAGGTAATATCAATGAGGGCTTTAGTCTCAACTCTCCCAAAATTCAGGAAAAATTCTGAAGGCTAAGCTATTTTACATATATTACTTGTCCGTGCTGAAAGGAAGTGAACTTGTCCTTGGTGCAGGAGTGGTGGACTTATGTGTGCATGGGACCTTCTGACCCCCATCCCAATTGGCACCTTGGGATGCGAGGTACGCAGCACCGTGCTGTAATGTGGCGTGTGTGGAAAGAAGGTGGGACAGGATTCTTGTATTGGGGTGCAAACTGTTATGAGAAGGCAACAGTGCCTAGTGAAGAGGTGACCTTCTAATTGTTCTATTCTATTTATGTTTATTGGAGAAGTTCTTTTCTGGAAACTTATACCTGGTGAAAATTTTATGTGACAGATAAGATTTAGGCATGGTCTTCCCCCCGGAGATGGGGTTCTGTTCTATCCTGGCGAAGTATTCTCATCATCACATACACCAGTTGCTTCACTGCGACTGGAGCGCATTCTCAGTGGCTTGCAGGTGAACGAAACTAAAATATGAATTTAAGATCTTTCCCAGTTCTTCTGCTCATATTTTATGTGCTTTTATCCGTTAGTATATCACTCCCCATAATAACTATTCCTACTAGTTAATCCCTGTTCAAATCTTCCTCAAAGAAGCTATTTATCTCGTGTTCGTGTTCTTGTTCATAACACTAGATACACAAAAACATCAACACATTTTGGCTGTCAATCAATATCAAATGCGTCATGAATTTTGCATGGATGGTGAACGAGAATATCAATCCATGTTTTGCTTTGGGATTGACCATCCTCTGCACGCTTTACAGGACATTGAGTACCTGAAACTCTACTCTTCGAGGTACGGCAGAGATGAAGGGTTGGCCCTCCTCGAGAAGACCGGTGTTTACCTAGGTCCTGAACGTTACACCCTTGAGCACATGGCCATTGATGTAATGCGGGGTGAGATCTTCAATGCATGCAGGTCATGAAACCGAGCCATACGTTGGTAGAAATGAACACACCCGTTCTCTTCCGGAGAAGCAAGGCGCGTTTCATGTCCTAAACCGTTCCACAGCTTGTGGACATTGCTAAGACATACCAATGAGCACAAAGTGCATGGAGATCTTCAACACGTGCGGTTGTGCCAATCCACGTGACGCTGAGATGAGATTTCAACATCTGCATGGCTTGATGAATTTTGTTTGACCTTGCACCACGTTTTCCGCTACGTTGTTTTATTTATTTGTTTATTTGTAGCCCCCCTTTTATCAAATTAATTATGTTATTGGTAACTTTTCTCACCTTAAAATGGTATGTTACTAGCAAGAGAAACAAAGAACTACATCTACATTGCAAGTAGAGGTGAAAAATGGCAGAGCGAAAGGCAGGCCGGGCCCGCCCGGTAGAAACAAAGGTCGCCCTGTCCGGTCTTATAACTTGGCAGGTCGGAGTCGGCCACTATGTTTTATTTTATATGTTAAATTAATTTATATACTAAATAGTGTAGAAGCTAAAATAAGTAAATAGTATATTTACAAAATTGTTGAAGTAGATAGTATATTAATAATCAATTTAATCTTAATAAAAAAAATATTTATTCGTAATATGCTATTTACTTTAACATGCTTCTGTAAATACGCTATTCATCTCCTCCTCTCCACAAGATGTTAAAAAGACACCGTGTGAGTAGGGTCGGCCCATGGGTCAGGATTGCGGGCCTGTATGGAATGGCCGTGGGCCAACGGGGTGGCGCGATCCTTGCAAGCAGGTTTTCGTTGCACTGAGGACCCAAACAACTGTAAATCTTTAAGCTGTACCTCGTCATTTCATCAACTAGTTTTTGCTCGAAATCACACTAACTCACTAGATTCTGATTAATCTTGCAGTTATAGTCCAAATTTTTACCTTCTATTTGGATGCGAAAAAAGGTTTAAAACTCCTTCAATTTGCACATCTTGAAACTT
Organism: Ficus religiosa; assembly: GCA_024759925.1. Taxonomy (NCBI): domain Eukaryota; kingdom Viridiplantae; phylum Streptophyta; class Magnoliopsida; order Rosales; family Moraceae; genus Ficus; species Ficus religiosa. The sequence goes on from JAFMPE010138703.1 coordinate 32,382, forward strand.
TTTTTTCCCGTCAAAGTGCTTCGAATAATGATCAAGCAGATCGTGTGAAAATGATTTTTCAGCGATAGATGTTTGAATTAAGATCAGTCGTTGTTTTGGTGGTATAACGTATTTTAACTATTCCTTGCCGACTACTACGAGGTGGATTTTTTAACGTCAGTAATATGATGACTGAGACGTAAATCAGGTTTGAAAAGGAGCAAAGCCAACATCAGGAAAAAAAAAAAAAAAAAAAAAAAGACACACACACACGCACTCTCTCTCTCTCTTAAGCATTGCTTGAAAAGAAATGGCTCTTCCTGTGCTATTTTCTCCATTGGATTGAATTTATGACATGCCACTTGGATGTGGAAATTGATGTTTACTACCAATGCTGTTCATTTGTGTCCCGAAATCTTAATCTGGCATATTTGGTCGGCTACAAACTGGTGCGTTTTGCTGACCTTACATGCCTATTGATGATATCTTTTTGCTGTTTCTGAAGCAAATGCACAACCCAAGCTTCCCTTTATTTTCATTCATTTGTTTATTTGTTCGATTTGGGCTCCTAGTAAATCCACCACTCGAATAATATCTGATTCAGAAACTATTTCTTCCTTAGAGTACAGGAAAAAAATAAAAATAAAAATAAAAATAAAAATCCGGGGTTTATTAAGAAATGACCAAAAATGTGGCAATAGAATCGATGGAAAGGGGGGCTGAGCAACTCAAAAGATAGTTGCCCCACCCCCAAAATCCGACCCCTACTTTTTTCCCACTTCAAAAAGAATTATTAGTAGCCATTGACCCATGAATTTTTATTTTTGATTTTTGATTTTTATTTTGAACACTCCGGGTCAGATCCCCCACAATCTACACAAATACCATGATCGCAAAAGGAGGGAAAAAGAAAGCAAAAAAAAAAAAAAAGAAAGAAAAGAAAAAGGTTGGAGAGGAGAGGGCCTAGCTGAGGGGGACTGTAAAACACTCGAGATTCAAGGTGGACTTTTGCATCATATTGGAATCAGAAAGGGAGGGGAAAGGCCAAAAAGCAAACTATTAATTTTAATCAAAGTGGTGATGATTGCTACCGGGCCTGATCTCTCATTTCACTCCCTTTTCTTTTTGACATTTGTGCAGCCTCACAACCCTCCAGCTGTATAACTATATCTCTCTCTCTATATATATATATGTAAATATATGTTTTTGTAAATAATATTTTCTTGACAAACAGATCTCCAATGGTAGCTAATGAATATGAAAGTGACATAAAAAGGAATCGGCAATCTTTCCCTCTTTTAAGCTTTTGCCACTTGATAATTGCTTCAAATTCGAACCAGGTTGGATAACATCTACAAATACTTAAAAGCTTTCTGTTTGCTTTTTTAGCTTTGAGCCAATCATTTCAAGTAGCCAACTATCTTATAGGAATTTTAACGAGCTTTCTGACTGTGGGCACTTCAAAATATTTGGTGTTACATCATTATATATATATGTCCTGTTTTCCCTCCCTTGCAACCTTTTTTTTTTTGGGGTCCCAATTGTTCAGTAGGAAACAAATATCTTGTCCAACCCATTAGCTCACCATCCACAAAAGTAAAACATATTCAGATGCAATTCCATGTCTCCAAGTTTTGATTGGAGAAGCTTACAAGAAAATGGTGCTCTCCTTATCCAAAATGGTATATACCTACAAATACCAAATAATTTAAAAAAGAAGAAAATTGCTTTTAGAAATGTTAAGCCGTATCAATCTTACCTTGAATTCTCTTCAAAGGCTCTTTGGTCAATTTTTCAAACATGTCCATCTAGATTTTCTTTGGATACAATCCACCCATTTTCCGTAATTTCACTGCCTTTTATTTTATTCCCCAACAAAAAAAAAAAAAAAGAAGAAGAAGAAGAAGAAGAAGAAGAAGATAAGTCATACACCGAAAGAACTATAATATATATATATATATATGCACACATATATAACTCCACTTTTAGTTTTACCCATTTTGTCATCCAGTCATAATTAACAACTCTTTGATAAGAAAATATAAATTAAGGTTCAGGAGAGGCGTCATTTTAGAGCCACTTTTAAAACTTTGGCCATGGCCATTACTTTTGTCTAAAATAAGTGAATCCTTAAACAGAAAATCCCCACAATTTTTTCTTATTAGATTAGTAATACCATAAGATTACAAAATTCAAGTCCACCGTCCACAGAAAAAGCCCGTCAAAAAACTCAACGCAAGGAAACAAGAATTAATCATTCGAACTAACTAGCTGAGCCAAAAACAAACAAACAAACAAACAAATATTTATACGTTTTGAAGTTTGACTTCTCATTTTGCTACTGCAAAAGCCAACGCGGATTCTGCTACCCCTTAGCATTTTGCTAAATTGGCAGACCATGCAACTGATGAGAGTTTTTTTTTTTTTTTTTTTAATGTTGAAATTATTTTATTTTATTTTTAATCCAAATGAAGATATAGGTTGAAACTTTGATAAGTAAATAAATAAATGAGCGAAACCTTAAAAAGGGAAATCTATGTTCATACTACTAACAAAACCCACATGCAACTTTGTATGGAATAAAGTAGCATCTTTCTTTTTAGTAGTTCTCATTATTAGGGGGATTGGATTTATGTGACCCATCAAACATAAACTAATGGGGTTTATTCGTCGTGCATGTCAAAGTTAAAGGAAGGGTTAAAACAAATAAAATAGTA
>JAFMPE010138703.1:35935-58411 GCA_024759925.1 Ficus religiosa
GGCCTTTTGAAAAAGAAGGTGGCCTTTGCGTAGCTGTCCATATTGGGATCATAGGCTTTAGACTATAAAGACAAATTCATTTTTTCCTTTACCTTTTTGGGAAAGGCAAAATTTTATCCTACATCCGGGTCTATATAAGTCCAAAATGCATCTTACTTTTCAAAACACTAACTTGAAATCATGATAGATCCAACGGTTCTCAATCTAGGATAACAATTTGCACAATCGGGTCGCCCATAGCGAAACAAAATTTCTTGCAGTACAAGGCACGTGCCCATTTGTGTGCAAATCTCTTGTAGTGACATTTGTCGTCCTTTAGTACAGAAACGTAGACAGTGTTTACGACACAGCCGCGGGCAATCCTTTTAAGAAATGGATGAAAAAACGACGGTATTTACAGAACTACCACCATTCCACCAAAGCAGGAATTTATACGTAATAGGCTTTGAGGGGTATAACTGTTATTACGTCGAAGAACATGAGGACAAAAATATGAAGTTCGACAATTTTTTGAAACAAAATCACGAAAAAGCCACTGACGGTTGGCGATAGGAATTGTCCACACTTGTCTTGTTCGTCCTTATCTGCTCAGTGGCATTTCTGCTATTTCAGCCAAAATATTGTCTCAATGTGAAGCAAGTGACGGTAAATTGACTATGGAACACAAATTCACTTTTCTTCGATAAATCAAAAGAGTCGAAAAGACAACAAAATCCCAAGTTCGAACGGCAAGTAGCAGCTAAACGAGAATATAATCGTCTTTTAATGTTCCCGATTCATTAACAGTTCGCTAATAAGTAAGCAGAAAAAATATAATAATTTAATCCCAATACAGCTAAAGGACAGGCACCGCTAGTCCGACTACTTCCGACAATTGTCGTAAACTCGCTGATCGTGACACGTGGACGGATAGATTTGTAATAGCAGCCAGGAGATGAAACTTGGGGCCCCAGTAGGTCCTTAACCATAGTTAAAAGGTATGGAGTCGGAAGTTAGCCAGAGAGTTAACCATGGTTAGCTGGCGCCGCTTTAACTTAATTTTTTTTAAAATATTTTAATCATTTTCAAGTTCGTTCAAATCTCTCTCTTCCTGTCTGTATTTCACTTGTTTGCTCTCTCTCTCCTCTCTCTCTCTCTCTCTCTCTTCATCTTCTACCTCCAGCAATGAGGCCGCCGCCTCAAGGTACTCTGGTTCACCGGCCATAGCCTCGATGATTCAGCGAAGGCGTTTTTTTTTTTTTTTTTCACCTCTTCGTCGAACGAGAATTTTGTAGAAAAGTTTATTTGTTGTGAATTCAACAAATTCTGTTAGTTTCTCGGGAAAGTTGTCTTTTCGCGCAAACCACCAGGGTATTTTTCATTTTACAAGTCGGAGCTCGTAAACGAGAACGTAGTAGCTTTCTCAAATTCGGAACCCTAACTGCTCTTCTGTAGCTCGGAGGTTAAAACCCTATGCAAAAGACGATGGGAGAGTTGAAGACTTCCTCGCCAATGGCATCCGGGGAAGCTAGTGTGTCTTCCTCCGGTTACCAAACCGCCGCCGTTCCCGTGGCGGCGTTGCCTCCGAAGAAGAAGCGAAACCTTCCTGGAATGCCTGGTAAGAGTTCTATATATGTATATATGCTTGAGAGTTCTGTTTCAAAAATGGAAGCAAATTGTGATATTGTTTAAATTATTATTTATTGTTTTTAATTTGGGTCTATTAGATCCGGACGCGGAGGTGATCGCTCTGTCGCCGAAGACTCTCCTCGCGACGAACCGTTTTGTGTGCGAGATCTGCAACAAGGGGTTTCAGCGCGATCAGAACCTGCAACTTCACCGGCGAGGCCACAACTTGCCATGGAAGCTTAGGCAACGGACGACGAAGGAGGTCCGTAAGCGAGTCTACGTGTGTCCAGAGCCGTCGTGCGTCCACCACAACCCGGCGAGAGCGCTCGGCGATCTCACCGGAATCAAGAAGCACTTCTGCAGAAAGCACGGCGAGAAGAAGTGGAAGTGCGAGCGGTGCTCGAAGAAGTACGCCGTGCAATCCGATTGGAAAGCGCACATGAAGACTTGCGGTACCAGAGAATATAAATGTGACTGCGGAACTTTATTCTCGAGGCAAGAAATTATTAGAATAATACTTCGTTTGTATTTTCCGGTGTTTGTTTCCCGAGAAAATCTTTCGCTTTTCTGTTATTTTTTCCACCTTACAAACTTGTTTTAAATGTCGTCAGGAGGGATAGTTTCATAACGCACAGGGCTTTCTGCGATGCATTGGCGGAGGAGAGCGCTAGGTCCCAAACCCTAGCGGTCAGCACAGACGTTAACAATCCCAATGCAAAGGTCGTGGTTGCCTCGCCGCCTCCGCCGCCGCTTACGCCGTCGACGACTGTGGTGTCTCCAGCTTTGTCTATTCAGAGCTCTGGTAATAGCTAAGCTACGGCCTGTACATACATATATATATATATATCTTGTCGTATCTGTGCCTCTATAACTATGATACATCACCTTCATTGCGTAGGTCAAAGTAGGTTGTTTTGGAAGTATTCATTGGGATTCAAAGCACGCACCTGCAACATTATTATATAATATTATTTTATGCTCGTATAAATTTACCTGAATGGTTATTTTGTTTTTGTTTATTGTGTTTTGGAATAGAATAGATTTCTTCTTGGTTTAATGTTCTTTTGGTACGTGTGTAGATAATAGGCCTAGAAAAAGAACTTTGGGTATTCGATGAGAGAGATGATTTTTATTTTTATTTTCATTTTTTTTTTTTGTGTGGGGAGATGATGATTGAGAATTGGGTTTGTTGATGAACTAAAAAAGTTTGTGTGTTTTTCAATTGCACTGCTTATCCACGGGCGATGGTTGCACGATGGGAAAGCTCAAGGGTCGAGGAGAGTTAGAGGGGGGAAGGCTAACCAAATAATAAAAGGAAAGAAAAAGTACCTGAAGGGAAAGGACGCCATGATTGCCTGTCCTTTTGCTTATAAGGGGCTCTCAAGTTTAAGCTGTTTTATAATCAGCACTTGAAAAGTTCAAAAAGGAGAAAAGGAAATATATAAAAATCTATACATAATTGCCTGCCTCCATTTCTTTCTTTTTGGTTTCTGCCCTTTGCTCTGATCTTTCTGAATTGTCTTTTTGGTCACAGAATTGCCGGAAAATGCAATAGGACTGTCCCCACCGACGCCGGCGACAACGTGCTTGACCACCAGTACTACTACGGCCAATACCAGTTGCTCTAGCAGCAATGGAAACACAACGAGCACTGTGTTTGCGAGCATATTTGCACCTTCAAGCGCTGTAGTTACTCAGCCACCACCGCCACCACCACAGACATCATCAGCGTCCTCGTTCCCCAACCTAATTCCCACATTGGGTCGCTCCCATTGTACTTCCACAAGTACTACTGTTCTTGTCCCAACGGTTCCCACCCAGTTAGAACCCACGTCGCTTTCTCTCTCTACATCTCTCTACCTGTCCAACAATGTCGGCTCATCTATCTTCCCTACTCCCCCCGACCACCACGATCGGCACCGCCACTTCGCCCTGTCTCCGCAGCCGCCGGCCATGTCCGCTACCGCGTTGCTGCAGAAGGCGGCCCAAATGGGCGCCGCGGCCTCCAACGCCTCCTTGCTCTGCAGCTTTGGATTGACGACATCGTCGGCCGCCACGGGAAAGGAGCACGCCGCCACCAACACCGCCACGCATTGGAACAGCCAGATCAAGCCGGAAAGCGGCGCGTCGGCTACGGGGCTTGCGCTTGGGCTCGCTGAGAATTCCGGGTTGACTGATCTGGTCATGGGCCCTTCGTCGCTGTTTGGGAATCGGGCGCCGATGACGCGTGACCTCCTCGGGCTGAGCATTGGCGGTGGCGGTGGCGGTGGGGCCTCAACCGGTAGGCTTTCTGCTTTGCTCAACAACTTTGGTGGCGGCGGTGGCTTCGAGTCGTCATACGGTGGGGAAAGTCAGCCGGAGAGAAAGCCCAATGGGCCGGCATTGCTCTGAAGAGTAAATAGTTGCTATGGTACCGTTAGGGAAAATTGGTGTTTTTCGTCGCCAAAGTCAAGAGAAGGATCGTCGTAGAGATGTTATATCTTCTTATATAGTCTTTGGTTAATTGAAGAATATAGTGTATTAAATTTGAGATTTTTTTTTTTTTTTTTTGGTGGTAGGGAGGTTCAAATTTTAATTTAGGAGATATGAATGAGAGAAAGTTGTGTACAGAGAGTCTCTTGTTAGCAAATTGCCAAATGGAGCAAAAAAGGAAAAGGCAAATAAATTGTAGGATTAGTACTTCAAAAATGGAAGTGGTTCCCTTATTTAATTTCGAAAAAGTAAGTTTTTTTTTAAACACTTTTCTGATTGCTAAAACTAGTGAGTAATGACATAATTATTTTCTTATTACATATATAAAAAGGAAAGGGGAAGGAAAAAAAGAAAGAAAGAAAGAAAGAAGAGAAGGTCCCAACAAAGAAAAAAGTTGGAGAAAATCTAGTTGGAAATTTGATTTTGTTGGAAGAATTGGGTGCTGATGCTATGTTCCATTTTTATTGCCACTTTGAACTTTGCATGGTGATGGTGGTAGGGCTAATGGCCATGGGGGGTCCGGTGGTCAAATCTAAAAACTAAAATTATTGTTGTTATGGGACTGACAGTCACAGAGGGGTCAGAATTTGGTGTATTTAATTTTGTGAGTTGGCGGATGCAAAATTTGTATAGATTACTGGCTAAATGGGCCCTTTCATTTTTATGGCTTGGTGGCCCTCCTCCTTGGTGGGTTGCTACCCACAACCCGACCGCCGTTTCCCCTCCATCGAACGGTACTAGCCCATACCCCCATGAATTGCCTTCTTTTGACAAATAATATCATTAACTCCAACAAACGACACATGGATGGAAATAATAATGAAGACAAACATCTCATTAATATTTGGATTGTTTGAAATTTTTCTCTTTGGAGAACGGATTGTTTGCAATGTTAGTTCACTGCCATTGGTACATTATTTCACTTTGTAACGTGTTATTCTTGAGGTGGTATATTCTGTATAGGAATATGTTAATACAGATGCGTGGTGTTTGTAAAGCGTGATTGTATAGTGGCTGTAGGAATAGTTTGACGGTAATTACATACCTGACTCTATCATAAGATTAGAGTTTGAAACCCTTCATCCCTAAGTTAAAAAAAGAAACGTAATTGTATGAGGCGTTAGATCCTCATTTCACCATAAAAAGACGTTACAACCATTTAATTAACTTGATCCACGTCTAATTCCTACCAACAATTTAAATTAAAATAATGACTAATTAAACTTGACCTGCATCTTGGTCACTTAGTTTGTTGGTAGATAACCCTTGAGGCTCTCGTTGACTGGTCAAGCTTGGGCTTCTCATATAAAGATGGTCAACCAAGCATTTATGTTGGATCAAGTCAAGGTGATTCACTCCAATGATGGTTTTAACATTTGAAATGAATCATTCAATGTTTGAGAGTCAATTTAATTTCTCTTATATAAACATACTCTACTTGAAATGGAGGCTTCATCAATCTAAAAATTTCTTGAAAGTGTATAAATTATCTGTGAAAAAAGCTCTGACTTTTTAGAAAAACTTTTAATCAAATCATAAAATTCCGTTTCTAAAACTAATAATTAAAAAAAAAAAAAAAAACTTGTACCAAAGCACAAATAAGATAGTATAAACATTAGTATTACATCTTTATTGGTCGTTTTGACTTGCAAAACTTTTTAAAATGTTATTCTAAACACTTACTAAAAAATCAAAACTTTTACTTATATTCTTCAACACTAAAAACAAAAGTGAAAGTTGTGCGATCTTCCTAAATATATATATATATATATATATAGAGTATGGAATTACGGAACACTCTTTGGTCACTTCAAGAATTGATCAGTTAGTCTCCTTTGACCATTCTATAGGAAATGATAAGCTCCTTCCGTACTATCTCCTAAGTTTTAAATAATCAAATATCTGCAACAAAAATAATCAAATATTTGTAGGGTGCTTAGAGGATCTCTATGCCCTTGGTGACATTCGTTGTACTCTTCTTGCTAAATAGAAGAGGGCAAATATAAACAAAGCTAATAATAGTAATTCTACCCTTTTTTTTGGGGGGAGCGGACCAATAGGTTTTTCTTGTGAAGGAAATTTTTGTATTATTGTTTTCATTTGTTGACTAACTGTATTCACTTTATATTAATCACGTGGATGATGCAGCCAAAAATTGTGGCTAGCCAACACAAGGATACTAGAGAATTGGGAGCAAGAGGGAGGACTGAGGAGGGAGAGATGAAGTTGAGATTGATGTGCACAAAGAGCTTCATGAGCTTTGAGCGGATATTGTTCGGCTTTCGGAAGCAGCTTTGATGAGGGAACGCAAAATTTTAAATTACAAGAGCAGCAAATGGTGCTTGTACTTGAAGCTTGAAGAGGCTAAGAGAGTCTATATTCCTGGACAAGTTTTCTTGAGGCCTCTTGTTCGTATCTCTCATCAAAAGGTGCTATTCGATAATGTCTATCTAGCAACCTCCCGCTAACCTGAGCGAGCATTCAAATATTTGTCCTACACTTATTCGTGAAGGTACCGGTAATGGGTTGAAGACCTTATCAGTAGTCTTCCATCTTGCAAATAAGGCATCTCTTTTCAGAGGTAAAATTTTTGAAACTATACCTTTATTTTCCTGCCTTCCAGGTACTTCATCGCATGTGAGTAATAAAAATGCCAACGAAAATGAAAATACATTTAATTGTATATATTTTAGACCTTTAGGGAATGGAAAAAAATTTATGCTGGTTTCTACTTGCAGACTACCGAAAGAGACATGTAAATTAATTCAGAACTTTATAGAGAAACAATGCAAGAACGGATACAATTCAAGAAATCCTTTCGGTCTATTGAAAAAGAAAAGAAAAAAAAGAAGAAGAAGACATACTTATATTATATGCGGTGCATGTTTCTAATTAATTTATGAATTGTTATAAAATTGTTTAAAGTTATGAAGTTCTTTTCTGTTGGGTTAGGCAACAAAACATGTACTGGCCAAAATTTGACATAATTGCTTGAGACGAAGATCGCTCTTGGAATCATCATACGGTAATATACATACATACATACATATATATATATATATATATTATGCTATCGCCAACAGATGTTCATGCACCTCAGCATTAGTGAGTTTACAGCCTCCATAAGGGGCAGCACTTCTATTCAGAAGGTTACTTTAGCTGAAGATTTGGATTGAAGTTTTTTGCTCAATATTAATATAAACTAGGTCAAGATTGCTGAGCTTTTCTTTTTTCCTTGTAGTTAACGTATTTCAGCTCTTCTTATCTTCGCAGTGAAGTTAAGTTACTGCACTGCTTTATGGGGATGTGTTTCTGATAACTTTGTTTCCATAAGTCCAATAAAAAAAGGTTCGCCGTATGCTTCTCAATAAATACAAATCTAAACTTAAGACGAGCCCGTTTTTAGGGTATTGGATTTCTAAGTGGCTAATAGGCTATACTATAATAATAGGGACTAGAAATTTAGGAATATTCTTTGGTGTCTGATGAAGTATAACAACCATTAAAAACTAAGCGTTACATGAGATTCACTTTCTATTAATATATGATTTTTGGCACGAATCATACATGTAACATTGTTCTAATTATTTATAGCCGGGAATATTCATTGGTCCCGTCCCACATGTCCCCTTTTGCTAAATTTTATTCTTATTATGCTATATATAATTTAGTACGTACAATGCTTTACACCGTTATCCCGGGCTTTAACACATTAAAGTTAAAAACTTTCATCATTGTCTGCGTCACTTGTGCAAGGATATGTTGCTCGTAAATTGTGTGGTCTCCATGTGAACTCCTTCTTTATGTGCTGCCAAGTACAGATGCATGCATAAAATAAACTTAACCCTCAATAATTGGCCCAAACTATTCATTTAATTAAACACATTAACCAACATAATGACCAATCCTAATCCCTTTTTAATCACTCCGGTTAGTGCTGAACTCTGAGCTTAGTTTGAGATTAGCAGCTGCTAACTAATCATGAACTTGCTACTTCTTGTGGTCTCCTTGTTTGCCATCTTCCTATGGAAGTTCCTACACTCGGTCATATGGGTCCCATTGAGGATCCAAAACCACTTCCGAAAACAAGGCATCAGAGGGCCTGCCTACCGTCCGATCTTCGGAAACACGGCCGAGATCAACCGCATTAAGGCCCGAGTTCTATCAACGTCAAAGGGCTTTAACCATGAGAACGTCCTTGAGCGGGTCAGTCCATTCTACCACGAGTGGTCACCCATGTACGGGAAGACTTTGCTGTGCTGGTTCGGGTCAATGCCCAGATTGGTGGTATCCGACCCGGAAATGATAAAGGAGATTCTCACCAATACAAGTGGGTCGTTTGACAAGAGTTCTTTTAACCCATTGGTGAAGCTGTTCTTCGGACAGGGACTGATTACTCTAACGGGTGAGAAATGGGCTTTCCACAGAAAGATTGCTAACCGAGCCTTTAGATTGGAGCAAGTTAAGGTGTTCTCTCTCTCTTTCTCTCTAGTCTAAGCCAATGCCATGCATAAATGAAAAAAAATTATTGGAGCTTTATTTTTTGGTAGTGCAATCAATATTTCTATCTTCTTGCTGCTTTCAGAATTTTTCATGCCAGTAAAATTGTAATTTTTTTCCCCTGTTTCTTAGGTTATTTTTTCGTTAAAAAATTGGAACCAAAATTGTTTTTCCTACTAACTAATAACCAGGGCGGAGCCATAAATATAAGAGCATACACCAAAATTATTTTTTCAAGATAAAATAAAAATTGGAGGGGTTACGTGAGAATTTATAATTTTAGTGGATTTATGTGAGAATTTTTAATTTTAGTGGGAGTAAAACAATAAAAGTATAATTTTTTTTATAGAATTTATTTTAGTGGAGATCTTGTAAGAATTTTTTATTTTTAGTATTGGTAAAGTAGGGACGGTATGAAATGTTTTTAATTTTGATAAGGACAAAATATAAAAATTATAAAATTTTTAAAATAAAAATAAAATAACAAAAAATTTTGACTGTAGCCCCCACTCGCACCCCTAAATCTGCCGTTGCCAATAACAACTAATTAAAAAACGTATCTTTTTCATTTATCCTGTTTCACTAATTTACTCCAACTTATGTGAAGGGTATTAAATTCGGTTAAATGCACTATTAGTAAGAGTTAGACCTTGACATTTCCCACAGAGAGAAATTAAACAAAATTTATTATATATTTTTTTTTGGTGGTCCGAGAAATTTTATCAAAATTACATCAACGTGAACAGAGTTGGGTACCAGAAATTGTGGCAAGCACTACAAAAATGCTTGAGAGGTGGGAGGAAAAGGGACAAGACAAGGACGAATTTGAACTTGATGTGCACAAAGAACTTCACGAACTCTCTGCTGACTTCATATCCAGAACAGCTTTTGGAAGCAGTTTTGAGCAAGGAAAGCAAATTTTCAAGTTGCAAGAACAGCAATTTCAGCTCACTCGCGAAGCTATTAACAGCGTCTACATTCCTGGCTTCAGGTTATTTAACATTCTTAAGATTCCCATTTAATTAATTCATACATATATATATATATATTTGTTTAGGCATTAATTGTATGAAACCTTGTAATGAAATGAAATACAGATTTATGCCTACTAAGAAGAACAGAAAGAGGTGGAGACTAGAGAAAGAGACTCGTCGATCAATTCAGATGTTGATCGACAAAACCTGCAAGACCACAGAAAACTCGGGAAATCTTCTTGGTTTGCTGACGTCTTCACATAAAAATCATAACGATGAAGAAGCGAGATTAACAACGGAAGAAATAGTGGACGAATGCAAGACATTTTACTTCGCGGGAAAGGAAACAAGTGCCAATCTCATGACTTGGGCACTTCTCATTCTAGCACTTCATCAAGACTGGCAAACCAAGGCCAGAGAAGAAGTGATGCGAGTTTGCAAGCAAGACGAGCCAATCACCGCAGATGATTTACATGACCTTAAGATTGTAAGTCTCTCTTATGCAAAATTTTCTCCCTCTTTTTCCACTTTAGAAAATAGGAAAACTCTTCAATAAGTATGAAAAACAATAACGGTAGAATTTTTTCTTACCCTAATCCTTATAGTTCTGTTCCAAAATACTCAACAAATTTTTGTTAATGATTTCTCTTTTTTTTTCCCGGAACAGATTAGCATGATAATCAATGAAACAAATAGACTCTACCCAATAGGTGGCGCAATGTTGAGGCAAGCATTGAAAAATGTGAAGGTTGGAAACCTTGACGTTCCTGCCGGGACGGAATTCTTTTTGGCGATGACGGCGACACATTATGATAAGGAGATATGGGGAGAAGATGCAAATTGCTTCAACCCTTTGAGATTCAACGAGCCTAGAAAGCACCTAGCCTCTTATTTTCCATTCGGGTTAGGCCCGAGAATCTGCGCTGGTCAGAATTTAGCTCTAATTGAGGCAAAGATCGTCCTAGCAATGATCGTAAGGCAGTATTCTTTGGCGGTGTCCCCAACATATGTACATGCTCCTATGATTTTTATGAGCTTGCAGCCTCAATATGGCGCACCAATCCTTCTTAGAAGGTTATTTGGCTGAAGAGACTTCAGTAGAAGTTGCAACTTCTATTTGGGTTGTATTGTGGTTATCTTTTCTGAGATCTTTTTATCTGTATCTGTATTTGTATTTGTATTTTTATTTATAAATTTTTTATCATTATAGTATTTTGTTTTCCTGAGATATTGTTGTTTCAAAGATATATATCTATATAACTCCAATCAAGATAGTCCTAAACTAAGAGGCTCCCTTCAAAAATGAAAGCCTAAAAAATTTAGTCAAATTGTACGGACATATTTAATGGTCCTATGCTTTTCTAACCCAAAAAAAAAAAAAAAAAAAGGCAGAAATAATTTTTTTTAAACAATTTATCACAATAATGGAAATGATATGAGATAAGAGGAAAAAGTAGGAAAAATAAAAGGAGAGTTAATTTTGTTGACTATGTTCACCGGCTAGCAGTGACGGGTTTATAAATTTTTCTTAATGGGGCACACATATGAAGAAAATTTTTAAAATTAATAACTTTATATGATAAAAAGTTTAATATTTTTTATTCTAATGAATTTTTTTTTCATGTTTATTACCATATAATTACTATTACATATTGTTTTTATATTTTGTAAATATTGTGAAATTTATTCTTGAACTTTATGTCAAATGTTGTCATAAATAGAAGTTTCTAGCTCACGATTTGCTGTATGTTGTTTGTAATTTTCTAATTTAAAATTGAATTCCACTTTTTATTTATTCTACACCATCATTTTTCCTTTTAAAGATAATTGTTTTTACTAATAAATAAAAACTTATCCTCTAATAAAAAAAAAAAAACTTACATGTACAAATATTCAAATTGTTGATAATTTTAAAATCAATAATTTTTTTAAAAACCAAATAAAGTTTTAAAAACATTAGAAAGAAAAATAGATAAAAAAAAAATTAGGAGAAAAAAAGAAGAATCAAATGTTGCTAATGATATTAAAATATAAGAATAAGTTGAGTGTTATGAGGCATAGTTTAGGGGGGGAAAAAATTCTGAGCGGGAACACATTTGAGGGAAAAAAAAACTTTTGAATAGGGACAAATTACAAAATTTTAAGAAAATATAACCGTAAAATTTAGAATTCTAGAAATTGAAGGGGCCACGTGACCTCCCTAGCCCTTACACAAATCTGTCCCCGCCGGCTAGGTGGTAGTCCAAGCCATCTCTGATCCCATCGTTGCCTATCTTCAAACGGAGATGTAGGTGAGGATGGGGATTTATTTTGAATGACGGAGATGAGAATGAGGATGGCGATAATAAAGCATTCTCTGTTCCGGTTCCTTGCCATCCCTAGTTTTTACATGTCGCCTCTTGCTGTATTTTTTTATTCTAATTATACTATATAGTTTAGGATGTGTATCCACTATCATGGCTGGAACACAAAAACTTTCGTCATTGCGTGCGTCACTTCTCCAAGCATATGCCGATCGTGAAAAGGTGTGGTCTCCACTCTCCATACCACAATTACTTTTTGTATCCAAATCAGTCAATTGCATGCACCCAGTCTTTTTTAGTCGGTCCGGTAAGTGTTGAGCTCGCCACTATCACTAATTTAAAAATAAAAAAAATAATAAATAAATAAATAAAAAAACTGAGCTTAGTTTGCTGAGATTAGCAGCTGCTAATTAGTCTCATGAACCTGCTACTTCTTGTGATCTCCTTGTTAGCCACTTCCTATGGAAGTTCCTACACTCAGTCATATGGGTCCCACTGAGGATCCAAAACCATTTCCGCAAACAAGGCATCCGAGGCCCTTCCTACCGTCCGATCATCGGAAACACAGCCGAGATGAACTGCATCAAAGCCCGAGTTCTGTCAAAGTCAAAGCCCTTTGACCATAAGAACGTCCGTGAGCGGGTCATTCCTTTCTACCATGAGTGGTCACCCATGTACGGGAAGAATTTCTTGTGCTGGTTCTGGTCGATGCCCAGATTGGTGGTATCCGACCCGAAAATGATAAAGGAGGCTCTCGCCAATGCAAGTGGTTCATTTGACAGGACTCCTTTTAACCTGTCGGTGAAGCAGTTCCTCGGACAAGGTTTGATTACTGTGTCTGGTCAGAAATAGGCTTTCCACAGAAAGATCGCTAACCGTGCCTTTAGATTGGAGCTTGATGTTCACAAGAACTTCGCGCGAACTCTCCGCGGACATAATATCCATAGCAGCTTTTGGGAGTAGTTTTAAGGAAGGAAAGCTAATTTTCAAGTTGCAAGACCAGCAATTTCAGCTCACTCGTGAAGCTGTTAATAGCGTCTACATTCCTGGCTTCAGATTATTTAAATTTTGACAAATTCCCATTTAGATGCAAAACACACACGCACATACATTATAAAAGCAGTCTTGTGATCTGATTGTCAGTTCTATTTGATTTTAGCCTTTTAGCTACCCTTATGTATGGAGTTCATTTTTTTTTTTTTTTTTAAACTACTTACAGTAGGACTTGAAAAAAAATACACAGCTAGTAGTTTTTTAGTCTTCAAGCGTCATTACTGTAGCTGGAACTTTTTGTCTTCCTTACCTTTTTATTATTTTTTTTCTTTTAATTTTTTTGTTTTAGAAATGTACATACCTAGAAAGATCCTATATAAATATAAATACTTGTTCATGCATTATATGAAACCTTATAATGGAATGATACACAGATTTATACCTACTAAGAAGAATAGAGAGAGGTGGAGACTAGAGAAAGAGACTCGTCAATCAATTCAGATGTTGATCAACAAAACCTCAATGACCACAGAAAACTCCGGAAATTTTTTTGGTTTGTTGATGTCTCCGCATAAAAATCACCATGATGAAGAAGTAAGATTAAAAATAATTCTTTGATATGATTTCAAAAACAATAGTCTATAAATAAGACACAATTTTAATTTAACCGTTAGATCTTTATTAGATTCTGTGATATAATATTGTTTGTATCAAATGTTTAGAAATTGTGTCTTAATTTTGTCATACCTTAAAGCTTATATTCTTTTCCAAAATACCCCACAAATTTTTGTTAACGTTTTCTCTTCTTCCAAACAGGTTAGCATGATAATCAACGAAACACTTAGACTCTACCCGACTAGTGGTGGGGTGTTGAGGCGAGCATTGAAAAATGTCAAGGTTGGAAACCTAGACGTTCCTGCCGGGACAGAATTATTATATTTTGCCATGACTGCAACACATTATGATAAAGAGCTGTGGGGAGAAGATTCTGATTGCTTCAACCCTTTGAGATTTAACGAGCCTAGAAAGCATCTGGCCTCTTATTTTCCATTTGGGTTAGGCCTTAGAATCTGCGCCGGTCAAAACTTAGCTCTAATTGAGGCAAAGATCGCCCTGGCTATGATCATTAAGCAGTATTCTTTTGTGGTGTCTCCAACTTATGTGCATGCTCCTATGATTTTATTGAGTTTGCTGCCTCAATATGGTGCACCAATTATTTTTAGGAGGTTATTTGGCTGAAGAGACTTCAGTAGAAGTTGCAACCTCTACTTTCTGAGATCTTTTAATTGTTCTAGTATTTTGCTTGCTGTGATTTTACTCTTATAGTTTGTTTGCAACATGAATTCAGCCCACCTTTCTTTTACAGTACTACACAACTTGCTTAGATTCTTGATTTTTATTTTTTATTTTATTTATTTTTATTTTTAAATTCATTTTACTAATTTACTTTTTCAAGTTGTCATTGTGGCAAGTTCTTCAATTATTGTAGGACATAAATTCAGTATAACTGTAATGAGACATATTTAGGGGGTGTTTGGCACTTAAGTTACTGTATTTTTTTTTTCTTTTTTTGAAAAAGTTTTTTGTCTTTTCTGAAAAATCAACAAAAATTACTATTGAAATTTAAAATTTTCAAACTCAACTCATTCACCAAACAAACTTTTAATTTTTGTTTGGTTTACAAGTTCAATTCTAAGTAAACTGTACTTTTTGTATTGGATTTTTGTCTTTTAAAAAGTTAATAAAAAATTATAACTAGTTTATGAAAAGTCAACTAACTCCAACTTAAAAATTTTAACTTCAACCGGTAATTCAGACGGAAGCTTAATGTTCATATATATATTTATATTAACAATTTATCACTGTAATGGAGAAGATAAAAGAGGAAAAAGAAGAAGAACATTTAATTGTTGACGATCTTCAAGAATTAGGTAGTATTCCAAGATACTTACCATGACGTCGTCGTCACTTATCTTGACATTATTTTACTTCATTGCATACTTGTGGTGTTATGCAAATAATCATGCTTTTTACAATCAAAAAAAGTTTTCAACATTAAAAAAAAAAAATCTTTCGAAAACCATGTTTAAAAAAAATTCAAAATATCTTCTAGAATATCGACAAAAAGTAGTGACCAAGTACTACTTATTCAAAAAGGCCAAGAAAAAAAAAAGATATAAATATACACACACACATACATATTTGGCGCTAAATTGCTAGTCTTGACAACTATCAGTGCGTGGCTTCAAGTAATATTAATCTAAGCAGCTAAATTGCTGGTCTTGACAATTATCAGTGCGTGGCTTCAAGTAATATTTTAATCTAAGGAGCTCTCCACCGAACACTAAAAAAAAAAAAAAAAGTTATAAATAAGATAAAGTAAAATAACAAGACAGCGTCAGCACTTAGCAAAGCAGTAATCTCAGGGACACATTTTTCCACTCAATAACTGAACTGAAATAAATAAACTCTTTCTTCTTACCCTTCCATCCACAAACTCTCTGGAAGTCTCTCTTTCTCGCTTTGATTTTTCTGATAAATTATCGCAACATTATGCCTCTGTTTCTTCTTCTTGTTCTTCTTCCTCTTCTCGTCATCCTCTTGAAATTCGCCTACTCGTTGATTTGGGTTCCATGGAAGATTCAGAGGCACTTCCAAAGGCAAGGCGTGCGAGGCCCTGGCTACCGTCGGATCTTCGGGAACGCGGCCGAGATCCGCCGTCTGTACTCTGAAGCTCAGCCGAAGTCACCTGATCTGACCGACAACGATGTCGTTGGAAGCGTGTCTCCATTTTACTACCGGTGGTCTCGCATGTACGGGAAGAATTTCCTCTACTGGTTTGGGCCCAAGCCCAGGTTGGCCATCGCCGACCCGGAAATGATCAAGAATGTGCTAATGAATACGAGTGGGTCATTCGGGAGGGTCCCGCAAGACCCGCTCAGTAAGCCGCTTTTTGCTCAGGGCCTTGTTGGGCTGGAAGGCGAACAATGGGCTTTGCACAGAAGAATTGCAAACCAGGCCTTTAGTTTGGAGCGAGTCCAGGTAAATTTAGCAACAGGAGTACTAGTACCAACTTCTTTTTAGGTTAGCGAACTGAACGGTCACATCTCTCTCTCTCTCTCTCTCCCCCCTTTTTTTTTTTTTTTTTTTAATATAATATTAACTCATGCGTTGGGCAAGTTGTTATTTTTTATTTAAAATAAATTTTATTAATAATAAATTGACAACTCATATTGTCATACGATTGACATGACATTAAAAAATTGCGATAAAAAGTGGAGATTTCTGGTATTAATCTTGAAGATAGTACAGAGTTTATAGGAGTTTTTGTTTGGTGAATAGTTTATAGGAGTTAATTCTTTAGTCATATTGTGAAAGGAACTCATGTGGTTGCTATAAATTAGAAAAGTGAAGTACAAGAAGAATTGAGAAGAGTTTTCTGAAAATCCCAGCTCAATGTATTGAGCAGAGGACGATATTAGAAAGAATGACTAATCAAAGAAATTTACTCTAATTCTCAAAAAAAAAAAAAAAAAATCATGCGAACAAAGCTAATTGATTCTGACACTATAGGGGCAATTCTAATTTAAATATATATATATATATATATATTGGTCAAATATTATCAGAGTTGGGTGCCAGATATGGTGGCTAGTATTATGAAGAGGCTTGAGAAGTGGGAGGACAGTAGAGGAGGGAGAGATGAATTTGAGATAGATGTTCACAAAGAACTTCATGAAGTCTCGGCTGATGTTATATCAAGGACGGCTTTTGGTAGCAGTTTTGAAGAAGGGAAGCGCATTTTCGACTTACAAGAACAACAAATGCATCTTTTCTCCAAGGCAAAAAGAAGTGTTTATATTCCTGGATTCAGGTTATTTTTCTTTTTATTTCCTAATAAGAATGAGATTTTGAAGCCTGACTTACTTGTTCCAAATTTGAACAATTTGAATTTGTAGAAATTGGCAGAGTAAACGAGAGAAAGAAGAAGATTACTAGAAGGTTGCTTTATGTTGCCATGTTGATTTGGAAGCAAGTTTGTTTCTTTGCTTACTTTGAAATTTGAAAAAACAGGTTTCTGCCTACAAAGGACAACAGAGAGAGGTGGAGACTCGAGAAGGAAACTCGTGAATCGGTGCGGAGGCTGATCATGACAAATAGAAATACAAGAGAAAATTCAAAGAATCTACTTACTTTGTTGATGTCTCCTCACAAAAATCAGGATGGCCGTGAAGAGAAACTAGGAGTAGAGGAAATCATAGATGAATGCAAGACCTTCTACTTTGCAGGAAAGGAAACAACTGCCAATCTCTTGACTTGGGTCCTTCTCCTTTTAGCTCAACATCATGAATGGCAAACCAAGGCTCGCGAAGAAGTAATTCGTGTCTGCGGATTCGACAGGCTTCCACAAGTGGATAACTTAAGTGACCTCAAACTAGTAAGTTCACTTCAATTGCTGGAGGAGTTTTCAGCTATTCTTTCTTGAACGTCATATACTAATTCACTCCTCAACAGGTGACGATGATAATCAATGAAACACTTCGACTTTACCCTCCAGCCGCGATGATAATGAGGCAAACATCAAAGAGGGTCAAGCTGGGAAATCTCGACATTCCAGCTAAAACTCAGCTCCATTCGGCTTTGATTGCTGTGCATCATGACCCTGAGATATGGGGAGAAGACGCGAATAGGTTCAATCCGTCGAGATTTACCGAGCCAAGAAAGCACATAGCTTCTTTCTTTCCCTTCGGGTTGGGTCCCAAAATCTGTGCAGGCCAAAATCTAGCTGTGGTTGAGGCCAAAATAATCGTGGCCACCATCATCCAGCGCTATTCTCTCACATTATCACCCACTTATGTCCACTCCCCTATGTTGTTCATAACTGTGCAGCCCAAATATGGTGCTCAAATCCTGTTGAGGAGGATTTAAACTTGAAAAATTAGCAGCCAAAGAAAAAGAATAAAATATCCAGGTTCTGTTTAATACCCTTTTTAACTTGTAATGTACTTCTAATTATGTACTAAAAACAGTAACAGCTGATTTTTTTTTTCTTTCTTTTTTTACTTTTGATCCTGTAATGACATTTGTTATATAATCATATAAAACTCTATTCATATCAAATTCCACCGTCCTAAGTTATATATATATATATATATATAGGGTTTCTCAACTTGTCTTATTCAACCAGCAAATACGAAAAAACAACAACAATGCCGTTTTCTCGCTGTATAAAGAATAACGCCGGCTTGCAGATACATTGTTTTAAATAATCTAAAAACATTATTAGCGCTTAAACAAAGCAAATATTTTTATGATTAGTAATTAATAATCTTCAAGTTCATTTCTAAATCCAATCACTGATCTGAACTACTTCCACAACCATGAATCTTCTTCTTCTTATAGTTGCTGTTGTTATCCTCCTCATAGCCCTCTTGAGATTCGTGTACTCGGTCATATGGGTCCCACTAAGGATTCAAAGCCAGTTCGCGAAACAAGGCGTGCGGGGCCCAGGGTACGGCCCGATCTTCTTCGGGAACACGGCGGAGATCACACGGATGTACGAGGAGGTAAGGCCGAAGTCAACGCTGGCCGAGAGCGACGTCGTCGAAGCCGCGGCCCCGTTTTACCGCCGGTGGTCCCGCAGGTACGGGGGGAGTTTCTTGTATTGGTATGGGACGACGCCTCGGGTGGCGGTATCCGACCGGGATTTGGTAAAGGAAGTGCTTACGAACGCGAGTGGGTCGATTACTAAGATCGGGTTTAACCCGTCGAATAGACAGCTTTTTGGGCAGGGGCTCGCGGGGTTGGAGGGCCAGAAATGGGCTTTGCATAGAAGGATCGCTGCGCAAGCCTTCACCTTGGAGCGAGTCAAGGTAATTTTGGTCATACAAAAGGCAGATTTATACACATACATACATATATATTTATAAATATATCTATGCCATTTTTCTTTTTGCTGGACTTTTTTTCTTAAAAAAAAAAAAAAAACTGTATGTGGATAATTGACAGGTTATTGATGAAACTTACAATTGTATATGTATGTTAATTAAAAAAAAATAGTAAAAATTATTTATAAACTTGTTGATTTTACCATATGTTATTTTGTCAATCTCAAATTTACCATAGCTATACTAGTTGAAATACTGGTGTTGATGATCACCATTGGAATGTGAGCATCTAGCTTTATTGGTTTTTTTTTTTTTTTTTTCCCCTAGAAAGACATTAGTATTTTAGAGTATGGTTACAGACATATCCAAGTAATAATTACAGACTCAAGTAAAAGTTCAAATCCCTCACTCAAAGTTCTAAAAAAATGCTTAAATAAACTGCTTACATGTTTTTAAGTAATTGAACGAAATTCTATAGGCATTCATTTTCAGGAACAATTCCCGCTTTTACCATTGCTTATGTGGTATTTTGTTTTCTTCCTTTTCTTTGGTGTCACCTATTTACATGAAGTCCGGAGAACCCTGCCTAGAAAATAAGAAAAACCTGTAAAGATTCTTGTCAGTCTTAGAGCGTTGGATTGGTGATCGGAGAGAAAAAAAACATTTTACTTACCATACTGCTAAAATCTTTTACTTTTTTTCAAATTAATTTTTCTTACAGAGTTGGGTGCCGGATATAGTGGCTGGAGTTGTGAACAAGCTCGAAAATTGGGAGGATATAAGAGAAGGGAGAGAGGAATTTGAGATGGATGTGCACAAAGAATTTCATGAGCTTTCAGCAGATGTCATTTCAAGAACAGCTTTTGGAAGCAGCTTTGAGGAAGGGAAACGCATCTTCAGATTGCAAGATGACCAACTGCTTCATTTCGCCAAGGGAACGAGAAATGTCTACATTCCTGGATTCAGGTGATTATCTGTATGCTTTTAAATAAGCTCCCACAAATCCGAGCAAAAACAAAAACAAAAACAAAAACAACTAGGCCACACCTCAAATGTTTGAGCTTTTGACTTACAAACAGCTTTTGAAGAGTTTCAAACTTTAACAATCACTAAACAAGCAAACCTACTGATATGAAATAAAACAGTTACCTATAATTTGAATCCTGCTTTGTAACTTTGTGTTATTATATGCTTTTGAGTCACTATCTTGGCAGCTGAATTAAGTTTGTTTCGCTTTTCTTGAAAAACAAATACAGGTTTTTGCCTACCAAGGACAATAGAGAAAGGTGGAGACTGGAGAAGGAAACTCGTGATTCGGTGCGGAGGCTGGTCATGACAAATAGCAAAACAAGAGAAAATTCCAGGAATCTACTTAGTCTGTTGATGTCTTCTTACGAAAATCAGGAAGGCAAGGAAGAGAAACTTGGGGTTGAGGAAATCATAGATGAGTGCAAGACCTTTTACTTTGCGGGAAAGGAAACAACTGCCAATCTCTTGACTTGGGCTCTTCTCCTTCTAGCACAGCATGAGGAATGGCAAAACAAGGCTCGAGAAGAAGTAGTTCGCGTCTGCGGATCCAGTGGACTTCCACTTGCAGAGAACCTAAACAACCTTAAGCTTGTAAGTTCAGTTCTTTTTCAATTGAGCATTTTGACATTAGTGATTTGCTTCTCCTAAAAGTATTAAGCATTTGATGAACTACTCAGCTTATTCTAGCTCATTAAAGCACATGCACTATTTTCAGATGTCTTGGTTTCTTACTGAAATTTTCGCATTAACATGTTGTATCAGGTGACGATGATAATAAATGAAACATTTCGGCTATATCCGCCTATTAGCGTTATGATGAGGAAAACATCCAAGAGAATCAAGCTTGGAAATTTAGACATTCCTGCGAACACGCAGTTCCTTCTGCCCATGGTTGCTGTCCATCAGCAGACTGAGATATGGGGAGAAGATGCCAATAAGTTCAATCCTTTGAGATTAACTGAGCCTCGAAAACACCTAGCCTCGTTCTTTCCATTCGGATTGGGTCCCCGATATTGTGTGGGGCAAAATCTGGCCATGATTGAGGCCAAGATAATCTTAGCCATAATCATCCAGAATTATTATTTTAGGGTGTCACCAACATATGTTCATGCCCCTACCATGCTCGCAACCTTGCAACCAAAATATGGTGCTCAAATCCTCTTTAGGAAGATTTCTTCAACTTGAATATGCATTTGTAGCTTTATGCATTAGATGTAACAACCCGATTGTGCATATCAAGAGGTTGGAAGAATGGCCGAGTGGTAAATTCACATTTAACAATTACATAAAGTGTAGAGTCCGAACGGTAAATTCACACTTACTATAGAATAAAATGTAGAGTTCAAATCCTTCAACCCAAACTCTCTCAAAAAAAAAAAAAAAAAAAAGAACAAACATGTCAGAAGTGTTTTTTTTTTTTTTTACCTTATTTGAATATATAATACTGCAATTTGTTCACGCCCTACTTGTTGTTTGTTTGTGTAAAATCTTTTCTTCTGTCTATTTTTGGCCAAGTAAAGATGCTAAATATTTTAAATTGTGTCACAAGCCATTTTCAACATTCAGTTGTTTGTTAATTGTGTTATTCTTCTTGTAATTAAAGATGTAAGACTCTAATCTTAATGTCTAACTTTAATGCAAACATTATTATAGGGTCAAATTCTGCATTTAGAAGGCTATCTTATCTGGTTCACAAAAGCGGCCTAATATAGGAATTGGATAGTTTTGGGAATATTATTAGTATAGAATAGTTTCAGACTTATTTCATCTTACACATATATTTCCTAATATATTTCTTAATCAATTCAACACATTATATTCTCGTTATGATTACAAATTCTGTTCAGAAATCAAACTTTCTCTTGTTAGTTATAATTTAACAAGGTTGACTTCTCCCAAAATAAAAAACCTTCACATTTTGTCTCAATTTAAAAACAGAAAAAATGTCCACCTCTTTTATAAAAGGATGTAAAAAGCATATTCCCTTGGCAATGGAACATCTTGAATTTGTCTTTTCAAAAATTTGTTGGATAAAAACATATCGTGTTCCATAAAAAAAGAAAAAGTAAATAATTCCAATATACAATAAATGGATATAAGTCGTCGTTTCCTTATCCAGCCACAATGTCAACGTTGGCATAAAAAATAAAGCTAAGACTTTGTTTACTTTTTTATCTCATTTCAACTTAAATTGTATTTTTTTTTTATCTTTTTTTCAAAAATTTTTTTATCTTTTCTCAAAATTTAAAAAAATTTACTATTATAACTAAAATATTTCAATTCAAACTAACTAATCAAACACCCCTAAAGCCTAAAAAGTCTATAATAATTCCTTTAGCCAAAAAAAATATTTAAAAAATAATAATAATAATAATAATAATAATAATAACACACACACAAATAAAAAAGTACACAGGAACCAAACTGGACATTTAAAATTTTAGATNTTTTCTGAAAATTCAAAAAAATTTACTATTGAAACTTAAAAATCTCAACTCAAACTACTCCACCAAACTCCCCCTAAGACTTTGTTTACCTTTTCATCTCATTTCAACTCAAATTGTATTTTTTTTTATCTTTTTTTTAAAAAATTTTTTATCTTTTCTCAAAATTTAAAAAAATTTACTATTACAACTAAAATATTTCAATTCAAACTAACTAATCAAACACCCCTAAAGCCTAAAAAGTCTATAATAATTCCTTTAGCCA
>JAFMPE010138815.1:1655-23842 GCA_024759925.1 Ficus religiosa
GTGAATTTTACGGTTTCGAGAACAACTCCGGCGATAGCCGGCGACCTCTTGATACTTGGAACTTACGGGCCTGCACTTATTATTGCTGTTTCACGTTTTGATGGAAGGCTTGTTTGGTCGACTCTACTTGACCCTCGTCCTCGTGCCGTTATCACTACCTCTGGAACTGCTTACCTTGGGTCAGTCCATCACTATATTATTATACACACATATATGTATATATGCTGTTGAATGTCCTTACCTATTCAAAAATAGACATAGGCGTAATAGATTATCATGATGGATCTACAATCAAGATTCGAATATTAGATGACGGTTTTAAAGGTGAATACATGTTTACGGCCTTGGAATGATTTTTTTTTTTTTTTTAATTTAAAGATTACCTAAATGATCACTTTCCTAGAAACTAAAAATTGAGATGTTATGAGTACGTTCTTTTTTTCTTGGATGATGAGTTTATTTTTATTTTTATTTTTTTTCAATTTTTGTAAAATGAAGGATCTTGGTTAAATTAAAATTCTTGTTTCCTTCAGGGGATTCTATGTTGGGGTTTCATCACTGGAAGTAGCACTACCAGCCAACCTATGCTGCACATTTCGGGGCAGCATGGTAAAGGTAGACGTCAGAACCGGCAGAGTTCTATGGCAGACCTACACACTCCCCGACAACGGCGGTAAACGGGGAGGTTATGCTGGGGCTGCCATATGGGGAAGCAGCCCCGCCATCGACGTTATAAGGAGGCATGTTTACGTCGGAACAGGCCAGCTCTACACAGCTCCAGCTGAGGTCCTCAAGTGCCAGGAGAAGCAGCACAAGCAACCCGGAAAACCAACGGGCCCTGATCAGTGCATTGGACCAGACATCCACTACAATTCCATTATGGCTTTTGATATAGATTCTGGGGAGATTGTTTGGTCCACGCAATTGGGAGGCTATGATGTCTTTTATTTCGTGTGTTTGGTTCCCAACAACCCTGATTGTCCTCCTGGACCTAACCTCGACGCTGATTTTGGTGAGGCACCGATGCTGCTAACCATAAATTCGAATGGAACATGCCGGGACGTCGCTGTTGCTGTCCAGAAAAGCGGGTTTGCTTGGGCTCTGGACCGTGATAATGGCGACATAGTTTGGTTTAAGGTAAAATTAGCACTCTTAACTGAATAGGTATACGAAAGATTTTCATCAAATTCTGATAAGCTCTATTAAAATTCGATTTGATATTGGAAAGAAGCATAATTCATAGGTATTTTTAGACACAAAAATCACTCAAGACATTTTTTTCCCCTACAAATAAACTAAAACTTGGTTGAATGTTTTGTAGTTGGCAGGACCAGGTAGCTTGGAGGGAGGAGGGGTATGGGGAGCGGCGACAGATGGGAGAAGGGTCTACACAAACATAGTCAACGCCGACAGGAAGCCTTTCGGCCTTCCCCCACAGACGGCCAACTCTGGTGGATGGGTGGCTCTCGATGCAAATACCGGGAGAATTTTGTGGACCACACCCGATCCAGCCAATGACACTGCCCATGGGCCTGTTACCGTGGCCAACGGTGTCGTCTTTGCTGGATCCGTGGCTCCTACCGGTCCATTCTACGCCATGGACGCAGAAACCGGAAGCATTTTGTGGACAGCTAACACTGGCGCTACAGTTTATGGGGGTGCTTCAGTAAGCTACGGATGCGTTTTTTTTGGGAGTGGATACAATGTTAATCTGGCAAGTTTCCACCCTACTTGGACTCCTGGAACTTCTCTTTTTGCTTACTGCGTTGTATGAAAGACACCCTATAATTGTATTAACAGTAAACATGCTCAAGAAGTCAAAAGAAAGGAATAAAACAATATGATCTATGTGGAATAATAATTCGGAACTTTCTCTCGGTGCTTCTTAATCTTCTTGTCGATGAGACGGGCAAAACAAACTGGCTCGGATGTGTCATGACAAAATCCAAGGATTAAATTTCTTCAAATATCAAAAGAGAAAAGGTATGGTTGTGAAGCATACTCAGATTTGTGTAAAGATAAAATTTCAAGAGACTGAAAGCTTAAAATTATACAGTTCAGGCCTAAAGATGTCGGTTCGTTCTAAGACCTATACGTATGTACCTACCTAAACAAACCAACTAGAGCAACAAACCAATTTTCATCCAAAGTAGGATAACAAGGAAACAAGCAGCTTAAATTGAAATTTCTGCAACTTGAGCTATTTTTCCCAGGGACCGATTCGCTGTGTAAAGTCACCTTCTCCACTCGGCTTGGATCAGCTTATCTGAAATGGGCATTAACAAAAGCGTACATGATCAGAAATTCGAGGTGCACGTAGTAAGTGCCAAATTTAATAAATTTACTCAAATCCACAAGTAGCCCTTCTCTAGCTTGACGGTCAGCACTAAAATATTTGAGTAACACTTTCACAATAGCCATGACATTTTTTCATTTTTCCACACACCAAAAATTATAGAGAAACAAGAAAATATGTTGATAAAAATTTAGTTGAGTAACATTTCATATTGAGAGTACCAATTATCAGAACAGATAACAAAGGTTAAAAACAAGACATACAACAAAACCGCAAATTATAAGGTATGTGGAGAAGTTCTCAAGCTTACAACTTACCACCACCATCTCTAGAAGATGACAAAGATCTGTCGCCTCGGATGACTCCTCGGCCAGTTGCTTGAACCAGCTTGTGTGCTCGTGGGGAAAGAGAACTTAACATGCTATTGGTGGACGAGGACAAAGAATAACGTCTCAGCAAAGCATTCTTCTCAACCACGTCCCGGGAAAATCGTGGGGAGCCTTGTCCTCTCAGCTTAGCTTTCGCAGATTCAGTTGGTGCCATATAGCTTGGTAGTTTGGGTGTGTTTTGTGAACCATTCTCTTGAGGTTCAAACTTTGCAGGTAAAGAAGCTCTTCTTTGACTGGTTTTCGGGTTATCATTCAGCACAGAATCGTCCTTGCTTCCCAACTGCTGATTCAATTCCTGAATGTTTTCAGTTTTACCAATGCTCTCCATAGGTTGCAAATCAAGAGATGTTTGGCAATGTAACTTATCAACAGAATTATCGGCGTTTTGCAATTCCTTGTCCTTCTCAGAATTAGATTGCTTTGGTGATGACATGGGAATGTCTTTTAACTCCGTGACATTAGATTGCTTTGGTGATTCCATGGGAATGTCTTTTGCCTCTGCGACATTGGATTGCTTTGGTGATGCCATGGGAATATCTGTTGACACTGCGAGATTAGATTGCTTTGGTGATCCCATGGGAACGTCCTTCGACTTCTCAGCAGAATCATTAGCACCCTGCACTGAAATAGCCGGAGTAGCAGGTGCAGCAGTGCTTAATGGCTTCCTTGTTCTGTTTTTAGATTTCCTATTTTCAGCCTCAGATCGATCAGAACCCTCCTTTTTGGGTTCAGGAGTTTTTCTCGAACTATGCTTAACCTTCTCAATCTCACTTGGTGAACGTTCCGGAGCAGAATTTACTGGATGACTAGAAACTTTCTTTGGGTAACGTTTTCCCTTTTCAGAATCTAAAGTGGAGCCTGCTGATCCATTTTCGACATTTGCACCAGACAATCTACGGAGACCTCTTTTGGTCCTGTCTTGTTCAATTCTACGTGATTTTGAGTCGGGATTTTTCTTCAGTTCAGAGAGCGGTTCCCAGAAACGTGACCTGGTCCAGCGTTCAAGCCATAGGGAGGCAGAGTTGGATTCTCCTGAACCATACTGTAGTTGCAGAGGAATTGCAATAGGCAATGAAGCAAGAAGCTGAAACAGATGACGCGATTGAAAAGAAGAGAATATGAATAAAAACCTAAGCTGAATTCTCAATGTAATAAATCAAGTACAAATGCAAGAAAATATTTAAGCAACATACTAAAGCAAACCTCACCTTTAAAGCAAAAGTCTTTTTGGACAGCCTCCTGGCTTTAGGACCTGTACTTACTTTGGCATCCTGATGCGTTAAAAAAAGAAAAGAAAAAAAAAACCATAAAATAATTTTGTTAAAAAAAAAAAAAAAAAAAAAAAAGCACGACTAAAACATGGAATGCAACAGTAAGCGCTTTTAAATTTAGTGGGATGCACGTACTGGAGGCACTCTATGTTAAAACCATCTAAATCCAACACTAAAATAAGATAAAACTCGTCAGATATTTCTACCTGCTCCCTCAATTATGCTAATTGAGCATGATATAACTTAATTCTATTAGCCATTTGTATAGAAATAGCAACAAATTTGAAAAGTTGAGACAAGAAATCATTCAAATTCTAGCATTTGCTCTTGGTAAAAAGTTAACTACAAGCGATCCAGATGCGTTTCTATTCTGACATCAGAAATTCTAACCTTGCGACTACGAACTACTGCCTGGAACTTTACAATTCCCCTGACACAGCATAACGTGGATACAGCTTGTCTTCTAACCAAGTGACCGCGAACATTTGCTTGCAATATTATGATGCACTTAAGAGTTCGAAATTCCTGGCGAGCCTTCAAGAAATTAACACAGCATAAGTAAAACAGTAAAACCCCACCTTAGAAACAAACTATTTATGTTATAAACCAAATCTTTCAAATCTTTATCTTGATCAAAAAGCTGGATCTGATGTAAATCATACAGTCGTTTCATGTGCAAAAACAAGCATAGAATACGAGATATAATCAAGTTGAAGAACAGAATCCTTTAGAACTATTTATGAAAAATAAAACGAGAGGGAAAAGTATGTACATACCGCATAGCCCCTGAAAGCAGCCTGTGCCTTGGTGGCAGCTTGCTCTAGCCTTATTCTCTCAGGATCTTCAGGTGATGTTGAACAAATAACAGCTAATGTAGTAGAACCATCTTCTTTTACATCCGAAAGAACACCTTCATCACTTTGTAATTTGGAAGCCACTCCCTTATCCGAGACAATTTCATTACCAGTAATAGTTCCAACAATTGGTGCTGAAATGATTGGAGCATCCGAAGTTACATCTGAAGCGGATAACTTGGAAGAGACCAACTGCTCTCCTTTGTTTGAAGATTTCTTTGCACAAGAATCAGAATGAACACCAATCAGAACGTCAAAAACTTTCTTTAACAATAACTTGTACTTTAAAAACATCAATCAGCGAGTCATGCAAGGCAGTATTTCCACAAGATGGAACAAATTATCAAAATAAGGTGACACAAGAATTGAAATTTCCAGTCAAACCCACCTCCAGTTTCTATTTATTTTCGTTAGAAATTAGATAGATGCCATTAAAAGAAGGAAAACGGCCAAGTATAAGACACCCCGATCCTCAACTACCAAGAGCAATAAAGTCGTTTGAAAACAAACAAACAAGCACACGCAAAATCTCAAATTACAAAGTGGTAATGAAATCATTTCGGATAAGGGAGTGCCTTCCAAATGAAGTCGTTTTAAACAGCTATTTCTCTTATAATTTTAGTGATTTACTCTCACTGTGAGACCTAAATATAATTTCAGCCGCTGCAAAATCTCACTATGATGAAGAAGAAAATTACAAGAAAAACAGCTTCTAATGATTAGGCTCCACACACTCAACACAAAATATAAAATATCCCACGCTTAGTTCTCTATCTCTTTTATTTTTATTTTATTCTTATTTATTTTGTTAACTCTCTCTCCGACATTTACAATGCAACAATGACCAACTATAGAATTAAAGGAGGTAGGTATGCGTATGTGTAGTTTGGAAGAATGAAATTCAAATTCTTCTTATTGATATCTACCGAGAATACATCAATAAATAGGGAACATAAACCCTTGATATCCTAACTGACTTTGAGAGAAAAAATAGGAAACGAAAAAAAAAAAAAAAAAAAAAAAAAAAAAAAAAAAAAAAAACCATCCTAACAACTCCAAGATATTCTTGGATTATTCTATTTGTAAAATACGGAAAAGAACACTAAATCCTAACTAATCTTCAGATTTTGACACTCCCCCTCAAGTTAGCACATAGATGTCTTTCATGCCCAACTTGCTAACAAGAAGTTCAAAGCTAGGTTTGAATAGTCCTTTAGTCAGGATATCCATAGTTTGTTGTGGGGTAGGGACAAAAGGCATGCAAATAATTCCTACCTCCAATTTCTCCTTGATGAAGTGCCTATTGATCTACGCATGTTTGGTTCGGTCATGTTGCACCGGGTTGTGTGCGATGCTTATGGCCGCTTTGTTGTCGCAATGTAACTTCATTGGAAAATCAACCGGTTGCTTCAACTCTCCCAAGATTTGTTGAATCCACAAGATCTCACACACTCCATTAGCCATTGCTCGATATTCTACCTTGGCACTACTACACGCTACCAGATTTTGCCTCTTGCTCCTCCATGGAGCCAGGTTTCCCCATACATACGTACAATACCCGCTGGTCAATTTTCTATCTGTCACAGAGCCTGCCCGATCCGCATCTGTATAGGCTTTGATTGTCCTCTGTCCACTTCATCTAAATAGCAATCCCTTTCCTGGAGAATTCTTCAAGTACCTCAATATCCGTAGGCAGCTTTAAGATGTTCTTTGTGAGGCGCATGCATAAACTAGCTAATCAAGCTAACGGCGAAAGTGATATCCAGTCGAGTATGGAATAAGTAAATTAACTTACCCACTAGCCTCTGATATTGACCTATATCCACGGATTCTCCTAGTTCCCCATCGCCAAGTTTCTTGTTCGGATCAATGGGCGTATCAGCAGGCTTTTAGCCACTCATCCCCGTCTCCTTTAGAAGATCTTGGACATATTTCTACTGTGAGACCACTATACCCTCCTTAGATCGAGCAACTTCCATTCCAAGAAAACACTTGAGTGATCCTAGATCTTAATCTCAAATTCCGATGCTAGGCTAGCTTTTAACCGATTCATCTCACTTCGATCAGCTCCTGTGAGTATAATATCATCCACATAAACAATCAATACGCTCACTCTCCTACCTTTTGAATGCTTGATTAACATCGTGTGATCCGTTTGAGCTTGATCATTGCCTTGCTTCTTCACTGATCGAGTAAATTTCTCAAACCAGGCTCTCGGTGACTGTTTGAGGCCATACAAAGATTTTTTAAGCTTGCGCACTCTTGCACCAAATAGTTGTTCAAAACCTGGAGGTGGATCCATATAAACTTCCTATTCTAGATCCCCGTTCAGAAAAGCATTCTTGATATCCAACTGCTGCAGTGGCCAATCGAGAGTTGCTGCAAGAGACAAAAGTATTCGTATAGTGTTCAACTTACAAGCACGAAAGTTTCTGAGTAGTCAATGCCATATGTCTGTGTGAATCCCTTAGCCACCAATCTGCTTTATATCAATCCAAAGTCCCATCAAACTTGTATTTTGTAGTGAACACCTATTTACAGCCAACTGTTGGCTTCCCCTTTGGTAAAGCTACAACATTCCATGTTTGAATCTTATTAAGCGCCCTCATTTCTTCGAGTACGGCCTCCTTCCATTTTGGAACTTTTAGAGCATGCTGTATGGTTCTAGGAATTTCTACACAAGAAAATTGAGAAGTGAAGGTAGAAAATGAAGACTAGAGATTTTGATAAGACACGAATTTAGACGTAGGGTATAGTGGACGACTTGTACAAGACCTACTACCTTTCCTAATAGCTATGGGAATATTAGACTGTGATTGAGATGACTATTATGGGATTGTTTAAGTCTTACCCGTGGCTTTTTGAGGCTTAAGGATTTGGCTAGGTTTGGACGCTTGACTAGGCAGAGAGGTGGCAGATTTTTTTTTCCTTGATTCAGAGATCTTTTCTCATAATTCAATCCGTAGATATTTTTTAACTCGAGTCTTTCTCTATCTCTGGAACTGGAAGGAATTTTTTGTTGTGGCATTAAAGACTTTTCCACGCTTTTCTCCATTGAAGAATCGGTTTTTTTCTGGGAAGATTTGATTTCAAGATTTGAAATCACCTGATCAGATTTCTCAAGATGTTGACTAGGTTCATTGAACAAAGAATTCGAATTTGTTAGATTTTCTTCAAGAATTGGACTTGAATTTTTTTTCAAAAACCAAATTTGTTAAATCCTTTTCCAAAATCGAATTGGGAAGATTTTCAAACCTTGAATCTGCCCTATTTTTCAAATCCGAATTTCCATTGAGCTTTGGACTTTTTTCGGAAAAATTTAGAGAGATTTGGGAACCGAATCTTCTCCTTTATTATATCTTTGCAAATGAGTCTGTAACAAATCCGATCCATCTTCAGTTTGGAACATATCTGAATTATTTTGAAGAAAAATTAAATTTTGTCGAAAAAATCTTCATGAAAATTATCACCTGTTGACATTGGCACCACCGAATCTTCCACTCGCTTCCCCCCCTAAAGATGAGGACGAAAATATAGGGGGGTTTTTCAAAAAACAAAACATCCATGGTCACAAAAAAAATTTTTGAAAGAGGATCATAACACTTGTATCTCTTTTTGTGTGGAACAAAGCCCACAAAAACACACTTTTTGGCCCTTGGCTCCAACTTTCCATGGTTTTTGTCAGTGTCACAAATAAAAACAGTGCAACCAAAAATTTTCAAGGGCAAAGAATAGATAAGTCTAGAGGTCGGAAAAAAGGAATGAAACACATTTAGTGGTGTTTTAAAATTTAAAATTTTTGAAGGAATACGATTTATTAAATGAGTAGCCATGAGTATAGCTTCAACCCAAAAAAACTTTGGAATGTTTGTGGTAAAAAGTAAAGCCCGTGCAACTTCCAAAAGATGTTTATTTTTTCATTCAGCTACTCCGTTTTGTTGAGGGGTATTATTACATGAACTTTGATGAACAATACCCTTTTCAGAAAAGAAATGCCCCAAAATTTTGTTGAAATATTCCCGACCGTTGTCGCTTCGAAAATCTTTAATTGTCCCTTGAAAAAAAATTTTAAAAATTTCTTCTACTTCCGATTTTTCTTTAAGTAGATAAACCCAACCAAGTCTAGTGTGATCATCAATAAAAGTGACAAACCATTTTTTGCCAGAAATAGAAGAAATCCGTAAAGGACCCCATACATCACTGTGAATCAATGAAAATGGTGCAGAGGGTTGATAAAGGTTAGGAGAGTAAAGGAGCCAATGATGTTTTGCCAAAACACAAATTTCATATTGAAAAGAAGATGGTGTATTATTCATAAATAGATTTGGAAACAAATGTCGCAAATAATGAAAACTAGGGTGGCCTAATCTATAGTGCCACAACATGATCTCCCTATCACTAGACACCGAAATAGACTCAAAACAGGTTTTGTGAACTGCATTACTTAAGTTGGTTCCATCTTCGAAGAAATAAAGTCCACCACTCTCTGGCAGTGCCAATTGTCCTCCCTGAGCCCATTTCTTGAAACTCACAACATGAGGAATTGAATTTAGCCACACATTGATTTTCATGGGTAAGTTTGCTTATAGACAACAAATTGCATGACAAATTAGAGACACGAAGGACGTTTTTTAGGGTGAGCAAAGATGAGATATGAATTGTTCTTGTTCCGGCGATTGCCGAAAAAGAACCATCAGCGATTTTTATTTTCTTGTTCCCTGCACATGGTCTATAGGACAAAAACGATTTTGAGCAATCTGTCATATGGTCAGTTGCCCCAAAATCGATAATCCACGAGACATCGGAATGGTTTTTGACACTTGAAAAGACTGCAGTTAGGTGATTACCAGATTGCGCTAAAGAACAAGAGGGACTAACAGAGAATTGTGAAGATTGAGAAAGATTATACGGTTGCTCTAATTGTTCCTTAGTAAAAGAATTGGTACTCGAAGAAACTTGATTCTCTTGAGATGTGGTGGTTTGCAAAGCACGACCATCGAAATGCTTCTTGAGATGTGGTGGTTTTCTGTGAATCTTCCAGCATGTCTCCCTCGTGTGCCATGGCTTCTTGCATTGATCGCACCATGGCTTCTTCTTTATATCACTATCAGAATCTGAATTTCTCAAGACAAGTGCAGAGGCTTCAAGATCCAATTTGGGAGCAGATGCAGAGTCTCCCAACATGATTCGTTTCCTGCATTCTTCTTGTCACACTTCTGAGAACACTTCACGAATGGAAGGAAAAGATTTGCGACCGAGAATTCGTCACTTCACCTCGTCCAAACTGATTTAATCCAGCCAGGAACATGTAGACTCGGTCATTCTCCTCCCGCTTCATATGTCGAGCATAATCGTTCGGACTCTCCTAAACATCGTCGTAGCATTGATGCAACTCCTACCATAAAGCCACCATCTCATTGTAGTAGATGGTAACCTCGCGATCACCTTGCTGAATTGCCAAAGTTTCGACTTCAACTCAAAAATCTGAGATGAGTTCTCTAAATCGGAGTAAGTTTCCCGAACCGAGTTCCATACATTCTTGGCCATTGGAAGGAATAGGTTAGGCTTTGCTATTACCGCCTCCATGGAATTGAGAAGCCATGCTGTCACCAGGGAATTCTTAGAACGCCATACTTTGAAGCTCGGATCGGTTGCTGCCGGTTTCTTAATCTCACTGGTTAGGTATCCCAATTTACCACGGCCATCAATAGCTAGTTTGACCGAATGGAACCATTCCAAGTAATTTTTACCATTCAATTTATGAATGGTAATTTGAAGGGAAGAGCCCGAGGACAAATGATCAACACTGCCACCGCCGTTTGCTGTAGAAGAACCGCCACCAGTCTCCCCGGAATTTCCAAAGACGACTTCAGAAAAAGAGGGATTGCTGCCAACGCCGCTCATCGCCATCTTTGGTCTAGTTCTTTGTGCCATTAGGGTTAGAGATGCCCCGCTGGCTCCGATACCATGTAGTTTGGAAGAATGAAATTCAAATTCTTCTTATTGATATCTACCGAGGATACATCAATAAATAGGGAATATAAAACCAAGACATCCTAACCGACTTTGAGAGAAAAAATAGGAAACCAAAGATATCAAAAAAACATTCCTAACAAACCATCCTAACAACTCCAAGATATTCTTGGATTTTTCTATCAGTAAAATACGGAAAAGAACACTAAATCCTACCTAATCTTCAAATTCCGACAGTATGTGTAGCTCATTTTCTCCAAGTACTTCTATTTACTTTAATGGACAACTTATTTTCCCACAGTAGCAATAGGCCATAATAAAGCCTTAGAAACAGGAAACATATTAGAAAGGTAACAGGTACAAATTGTTCACAAATATTTTAAAAAATGAAGACCAAAGATATCAACATTTTTGACACACACACACACACACAAAAAAAAAAAAAAAAAAAAAAAAGGAACAGCTTACCAGTACTTCCCTTCCTTTAGAAAGATTGGATTTTGATGATTTCTTCCCAAGAAGCAGGTTCTTAATCCATTTCCCCGGAGTTTTTCCCATAGCATGAAGTTGAAGCCGAGTATCCTTACAAACCCAGAATTCCAAATCACATTAAAATGCCAAAGCAGTTCATGAGAACACAAATAGATACATAAAAATACAAACTTTACCTGTTTTAAGCCCTATAAACACAGAGGAAAAACATAAACGACAATGTCCTCTTTAAGAAGAAAATGCAGGTCCTCAAATGGATTCAAACAGAAATCCAAATGTGACACTGGTTTCAACTCTCAAACATCTGAAAACACAAAACCCATTTCAAGTTTTCCTCAAAACATCGGAAAAATATTAGAGTAAAAGATCTGCTTCGACAGCATAACAACCTTAAAAAAAAACGTACTGGATCTAAATATGAACAAGCAAAGAAAAGAAAAATAAAAATTTCGAGAACTTGAAGAAGTCGCAGAACAAATAATGGAAGCCGGCCAGGGAACAAAGAGAAGAAAAGAACAAGACCGAGAGAGAGAGAGAGAGAGAGAGAGTTAAATAATATTTAAGAAACGGAGATACCTTCAACGAGGAAGAGAAGAAGAGCGTGAAATCTTTTTTTTTTTTTTTTTTGGGTTAGGACTAAGCTTTGGTCTGCTGCTGTAGACTGACAAATGCTGTTAAAGCACCTGAAAATTTTGTTTTAAAAAAAAAAAAAAAAAAGAATCTGTGTATTTATTGACTAACTTTTTTTTTCCTTTTTTTTTTTTTGTGCGACCTTTTTGGCAATTTTTTTTCCTTGATTCATGGGGAAATGGATTATCAGTATTATTAGTGACGATTAATTATAAAAATTTCCGTGACCTTTGTAATAATTTTTTCATTAGATTTCAAAATGTAATATCCAATCCTTTTATTTGTGTTTGGTTAATTAAATTTTCACTTTTTTGTACTGAAAAGACCCGTTTTAAAGTTTGAATGTTTATTTCAATAATCCTATCTATTTAAAATTTTAAATTAATTACAGATTTTTCTTAAATTACAATCCTTATATTACTTTATCTCCAAGTATTTAACAAGAATCACTATTTGTGGGTCACCTATTTCTTCATTTTAAATTCTTACATGAGGACTTTTTTAATTTAAGGTTCATTTTTATGATGTTTTGTAATTAAGATTAACAAAGTGTGGTAAGGCCTAGTTTTTTTTTTTTTTTAGGAAATTTTTTTTGATTATAGTAATTATTGTCTTAGATTATTCTCAAAAAATATATATATATTGTTGTCTAAGATGTCATCAAATGACGTCGTTTTAGGGCATGCCCCTCGTCTTCAGTGCCTTCAGAACTAAACAAGAGCCCACACTTGTGTGGGCCTCGTTCGGTATGGGTGGTCTCCCAAGTGGCCCATGAACCAGATTTCGGTGAATTTGGTTGGTTTTTCCATGATAGTGATATTTGATATGATTAATAAAGAAATAGAAAAAAGGTCGTTTTTCAAGAAAATTGTTGGCAAAAGAAAGAAAAGAAAGCTTCCAAACCGACAAAGCAACATCAAACTTTTATGAATTTTATACTGTCTCAAGAAGAACCCCAAGATCCTTCAGGAAAAAAAAAAAAAAAAAAAAAAAAGCCCCAAGAGAAAATCAATTTTTATGAATATATCAAACTTTTATGAACCTTTAAGCTTCCAAGTCTTAGAATCATTTTTTATAGTAAGTATACTCCACCATCATGCTATGTAATAATTTAAAAAAAAAAAAAAAAAAGCAGCTTCAAACGTAAACTATAGTGGTTATCAGTGGTGGAGTCAGACATAATTTTTAGTGAAAATATATGCTAATTTGTGTTTAAACACATAAATAACATCAAAATATAATATAACAACTAAAAGATAAAATTTTAGTATAGACTATATAAGGATTTTTAATTTTTAACGAGGACAAAGTGAAAATCATAAACTTTTTAGATTTTTTTTTTTTTTTCAATGGGCATTGTAGCCCCTACTCATCTGCCCCCAGTAGTTACGCATATAATCTATAATAATTACACATATAATTTTATTACAAAATGTAAAATTCAAATATCCTTTCATCAATTTAACATATATAGAAAAAAAAAAAAAAAAACCTTGTATGCAGTACTGTATACCATACGAAACTTCTAACTTTTTAATTAAAAACTTGTAATAACTAATTGATTCACCTATAATTTATTATTTAGAATTTTATTATATGACACTATTCAGATATTTATATAAATAATTAATATTATTAAAAAATATTATATTTGAATCAATTAATTATTATAATATATAACACAAGTCACTTTAAATAACATATTGGAGGGATGGCGTAGAAGAGCCCCTACATGTATTGCCTGTATGTATGTATAACGGCCTATGAGAGAGAAAGAGAGAGAGAGAGCTTTAGTACGTTGAAAGGCATTTATGAGAGAGAGCTTTAGTACGATGGAAGCCATTTAATGGGTTCTGCATGATCCACGTTATAGCATTCAAGTATCGTCGGATGGAATCACAGTAATAACATCAAAAATAACGAAATATTGTGCGTGTGTGTGTGTGTGTATTCCTCTCTTTCAAATCAAATGTCAATTCTCTTATATATCAGCAGAAGGAAAAGGCAGATATACCTAAAGAAACAAACAATAAACATTTATGAAACCTTAGGAAATGAAACAGATGGGAAGAACCCGAAGAGAACAGACATTTTTAGCCATGGAACTTGCACTCACACATAATTCAGATTCAGACAGACATTACTAGTCCCCAGACAAATTAGGGACAGGACTGGACCCCAAGTTATTATCTTTTACCATCGAGTACGTTGTGGAACCCACTGAACACAACATCAATTTTCAAGGCCATTAAAAATTTTATTTAAAAAAAAAAAAAACTACTCTTCTTGTTATTATCATACCCCCCAAAAAAAAAAAAAAGGGGATTATTTGTTATTTGGGTTTGGCCCGTTTTGGTGTTTGTGTAGCAGGCTTGCTGAATGAGGTCCATAGGACCATAGTTGAGAATTCAAAGGACTAGGTTGCCATAGGAAATTTAGCGGGCTTCTTCAGTACTTTGTTGCCCAAAAAAAAAAAAAAAAAGAGGACTTTTGTTGTGTCCAGTGATGGTGGCTTGTCATGTTCTCTCGCTCTCACTTTTTCCCAATATTGTTAGTCCAATTAACGGCGTTTTTTGCTTTTAATTACTGACCTGATAGAACATATTGGCATCAATTATAGCAAAAGAGTTGCTAAGGCTCAATTGTCATGTATTGATGGGGGCAGAAAGTGATGAGGTTTATCTTAAAATACTAGAGGATTCCTAGTGGACTAATTACATGAAAAATGTTATGTAACCGGTTAATCGGATCTTCAGCTGGTGGATCACATAAATGGGGTTCATTGATTGTGATAGAAACTTAAACCATACTCAATATGCAAATATACATAATGTGTCATGTTTCTCTATCGTTTAAGACTTTTTAGAAGGAATAGGTTAAAAGATCTAAAATCGATCTATAACTAGAACTTCGAAGCAATTGAATTCATCATTTTTTTTTTAATTATTTCAAATTATCTCATTTGGGTTTCTAAATTCAAAGAAAGTTTCATTGTTTAATGAATTCCTACACTCACACACACACACACACACACACACACACACACACACACACACACACACACAAATATATAATCAACAAGAACATGTTTGGTAGCCTAATAAGACATACAACGTTATGGGATGGTGCAATAAATACAAAATATTAAATAGCAGACCACCAGCTATTAAGAACATGGACGACATCTCACTGTAAAGTACAACTTTTGATCCTTTTTTTTTTTTTTTTTATATAACTATGCACTGTCTTTTTTCACAAAGGCATATTATGTGCAGCTCCACTTGAGAAATACCCTTTTGTCCAAAGGCAAGGCATAATGGTGGGACACAAAGCCTTAAAAGAATTTCCTTTTATCCTATCTACTAGTAATAGTACCCTCTGTCCAAAGAATTGCATTATCTTCTTCACCTTGTTATGCATCAGAAACAGACAGCAAAATTCTTATTACTAGACCTGACTGTTGAATAATTTACATTATAAGATGAGTTGGGTCAGAATTTTATAAGTCAGATGCCATTTATTTCAATCATAATTCCCCGATAAAACCCTCTGATAAAGATATGTAACCCCCACACACACACGCCCCCCCGCACCCCACACCCCACACACCCCCCACCCCCAAAAAAAAAAAAAAAAAGAGTAAAGAAAAGAAAAAAAGAATGTTAAAGTACTAAAATCCATTCATCTTCTAATTAATCGTATATTAAACAATCAAAAGCTAAACTACTTTCCCATGCATCAAACAAAATTTCAAATACAACATATTATACTTAAGTTATATGACATTATATATAACATAATTAGTTGTTATATTTTCGATTTGCAGACTGAGGATTAATTATATATAATTCTAAAAAATTTCCAACACTTTAATTTTTACACTTTTTAATGAAGAAGGAGAGTAGTAGTACATGAACAATAAAGACTAGTGCAGTTATTCTTAAAAATTAATGCAAAACATATAATCAAAACACAGTGCAGTTAATTCTGTGCATTCAATAAAGGAAGCTAGAATGCTTGTTTGGATATCATAATCAATTTGTCTTTTTGCAAAAAATGCTGTCCCCCCCAAATGTTTAAGACCAAAAGGAGTACTTACAGCTAAATAAAGACAAACATCTAGCTGGAAGAGAAAAAAAAATGCCCACTAAACAAATTAAAATTAGCCAATTGTATTATAATAGGCACAAAATACCCACCAAAAAAAAAAAAAATATATATATATATATATATAATGTAATAAGAACAAAGATTAGGTGGAACAGAGACCTTATTTTACTCAAAACAATTTGCATGGCCACCGCCTGAAAAACCCTCACTTCCAAAGAGACTTTTCTCTCGCTCACCGACATAGGGGCATATTTGTCATCTAATAAACGATTTCAATGACCGTTATTTTTCGGTTGACAATGATCTTGGGGGTATTATGGTCATTTCATGCGGTAGATGGGCACGTCGGTTCATCATCAGCTTCGGGAACCCCACGTGCTTGTGGCGCGTGATCTTTGGGTTCTCCCATAATTAACGTGGTCAACATCGAGGTTGTCTTCAGCCTTTTGAATCAGAGCTCTGAGTTGACTTTGACTCAATGATAGTGAGAAAGTCAGAGAGATCTACGGCCTAGAAAGCCCATCTAGATTGAAATAATAGTCTGTGTAACGTACGATCATCATTTGCCTAACACTGAAGCTTTCTCTACTTTAGTGCTTTCATGGCTTAACTGCTGATCTTTCGCATATTTCTGCTACATTCCACTAATGGTGTTTTCTTTTCTTTCTTGTGTTAATTAGTTTTTTTTTTTTTTTTTTCTCATAAATTTTCCCACCTAATCATTTCTGAGCCCTTTTCCCACTTTCAAAAAGAAAATCATTTTTCACAATAACCTTTCAAGGCTGGCCCAGATCTTCATATTCCCAAACGCTTTTCTTGATCTTTCTCATTTCATCTATACGGTGTAAAATCAACACCATATATTCTTCTTTTACATATAAAAACTCCTTTGGTGGAACCCATTTTTAATATTATTATAATTTTTCTAGTGGATGATTTTGTCTTTTGGCATTTCATTTTTTGGACACCCCTTTAGGCAGATTGTTTTGCATGATTAGCTAACTCTGTGTCTTTGAGATCCAAATGAGTGGAATTTGAGGCTTGCTTTTGAGTTTCATCATCAAAATGAAGATGGGAAATTTATGGGTTTCTTTCTTTTGCTTGATTTCTGTAATTATCCTTGCGTTGTTCAGTCCAATCTCAACTGCCCAGTTGACACCAAGTGAAACCAGAATCCTCTTCCAAGTCCAGAAGCTTCTAGAATACCCACAAGCCCTTCAGGGATGGACAAACTGGACCAACTTCTGTTACCTCCCTCACTCTCCTTCTCTCAAGATTGTCTGCTCCAACAACCGGATCACAGAGTTAACCATCGTCGGAAACAAAACCTCACCTTCTCAGACCCCGAAACCAGCTTCGGCCAACTTTGCTCCTTCTCAGCAGACTCTTTCTAGAAGCTTCTCCTCCGACTCTTTCTTCACTGTTCTCACAAAGCTTTCAAGCTTGAGAGTTGTGTCTCTGGTGTCACTTGGCTTGTGGGGCCCTTTACCAGGAAAGATCAACAGGTTGAAGTCACTTGAAGTGCTGAACATCAGCTCAAACTTCATCTATGGAGAAATTCCCACATCAGTTTCTTCAATGAAGTCACTGAAAAGCCTTGTCTTGGCTGATAACTTGCTCAATGGGAGTGTCCCAGATCTTAAAGGTTTGACCTTTCTTCAAGAGCTCAACTTGGGAAAAAACCGCCTTGGACCGGAATTTCCCTCCTTGGGAACCAGCCTTGTGAGTATCATATTGAGGAACAACTCTTTGAGATCTGAGATCCCTTCAAGGATCACAAGCTTTGATCAGCTTCAGCAGCTTGATATTTCTTCCAACCACTTCGTGGGGCCAATTCCGGCTTCCTTGTTCGCTCTGCCTTCGATTCGGTTCCTCAATTTGGCGACAAA
The DNA here is from genome assembly GCA_024759925.1 of Ficus religiosa. NCBI lineage: Eukaryota > Viridiplantae > Streptophyta > Magnoliopsida > Rosales > Moraceae > Ficus > Ficus religiosa. Next base: position 19,560 of record JAFMPE010138815.1, read on the forward strand.
CCAGCTCACTGGAGGCCTTTCCATGAACATAACTTGCAATGCCAAGCTCGAGTTTGTCGACGTCTCTCGCAACCTTCTGATTGGGAAATTGCCACCCTGCATTGGGTCAAAGTCCGTTAATCGGACGGTTCTCTATTCATGGAACTGTTTGTCAACTGCATACATGAGATATCAACACCCTTATTCGTTTTGTCAAAAGGAAGCACTAGCTGTTAAGCCACCAGGTAGAGGCAAAAAGGAGGAGAAAACCAACACCAAATTAGGCTTGATACTTGGAATTATCGGAGCCATTGTCGGGATTGTTGTGGTTGTGGGGTTGCTGGTTTTGATCATTATCCGAAGAAAAAACATAAGAAGATCCGTAAACAACATGTTTGACGGATCTGCTGTTGATAAAATGTCCCTGCGTAGCTCCCCAAGACCGAACGTCGAAACAAGTAAGGCTCTCTCTTTGTTTCCTTGCTTTATCTTTTTTAGTTGTTATGTGGATCGGATTTCTTTGGTTTCTCTTGTGAGATTGATACTAATTGGACTGTCCACAGGGCGTGTGCCTCAGGCAATGAGGCTACAATCAATTGGGTTATCACCGTACCGCGTTTTCACGTTGGAGGAGATCGAAGATGCAACGAATAATTTCGACCCTTCAAATTCCATGGGGGAAGGGTCTCAGGGAAAGGTAATTTTAGCATTTGAGTGAGTTTTTTGTTCTTTTTTTTTTTTGGAGTGGAATCAAGGCTTTAAAATTTGATATTCGACAGGTCTATAAAGGTTGGCTTAGCGATGGTTCTGTGGTTCTGGTGAAATGCTTGAAACTAAAGCAGAAGCACATTTCACAAAGCGCGATTCAGAACATTGAAGAAACGTTGCCGAAGCTAAGGCACAGGCATTTGGTCAGCGTTCTTGGACACTGCATTGTCACCATTCAGGACCATCCCAATGCCTCTACAACCGTCTTTGTTGTTCTTGAACACATCTCAAACGGCACACTGGGCGAATATGTCACAGGTACGGTTATCTTACCGAAGGAAATACTTGTTCTCTAAGTCGAAGTTCGAATGCTGAAAGAATTCTGGTGATGACTCTTTTGGCAGATTGGAGAAAGAAGGAGTTGCTGAAATGGCCGCAGAGAATGGCGATTACCATCGGAGTTGCCAGGGGAGTCCAGTTCTTGCACACAGGAGTTGCACCAGGCATCTTTGGGAACAATATGAAGATAAACAACATACTGTTGGATGATAGTCTCTCTACTAAGATTAGTGGCTATAATATTCCCTTACCATCTAAGGTTAGCAACGATATGAAATGTTTTCGAAAAATACTAAAAATTTTATATTCTGTTGTATTAAAAAGTGTTGCATTTTTCAACTTTACAGGTGGGCTTGGAGAGTCCTCTACATGGACAAGACAGGTAAAATTCTTCTCTTTTTCTTAATGTGCTTCTTCTTCTTCTGGTTTAATTGTTGTATCAAAATTCTCATACAAAACTCGAAATGCAGCGGGGAAAATGGGGAAAAGGAAGACATTTACCAGCTGGGTATCATCCTACTTGAAGTCATTACCGGGAAACTAGTAAAATCTCCCGCTGAACTGAACGAGATGAAGCTCGGGGTATCCGCTTTTGTTCATCACAGTACAAAGTTCTTTCTGAAAGATTTCCTCTCGTTGCAACAATAACACTGGCTTCTCTTCTTGTTGTTTCTTTCTTCACAGCTTGAAAGAGGCATAGCCGAATCAAATTTCAAGAATGTCGTTGAATCTAACATGCATGGCTCGTACGCATTCCAGTCGTTGAAGACAGCAGTCGAAATTGCACTCACTTGCCTAGGCAAAGACCAGAACAGGCGTCCCTCGATAGAAGACGTGCTCTGGAATTTGCAGTACGCAATGCAAGTGCAAGAAGGATGGACCAGCAGTGGTAACCTGAGTACACAGATGTAGAACTCGTATGATTCCCTTTGTACCACTGCTTTTGCCAGGAACTTCATGTTTATTACCTTTCACACTTTGTGGAACAAATAAATAAATGTAAATACAAATCGTGTTTACCTTGTATCTTTAAGCATGTTATTGAGCTTCTAGAGAAGTTTTTTAGTTTATTTTCTGCGTACTAAAGCAAACAATTTCTTGCCGGCGTTAAAAATAGTTTTTAAGCAATCCATTGACCAAGAAACTTGGAAGGCAAAAAAAAAAAAAAAAAACAAGAAGAAGAAGAAGAAAACTTTTTCTTCTAATAAAGCTAATTGGAAGAAAAATTACACCACGGGAGCGAACAGGAAAGGGATACAAAGAGGGCAAACAAGCGTTCGTGAAAGGAAAGCCAACCAAACATTCCACATAATCAGAGTTATTGTGTTCACAGCAAAATGGTTTTCAAAGTCTTCGAATGTTATTAAAACAGGCCATTTCGACTACTCTTTTTAGAGTTTCATAGCATCTCTGAGAAGGATAGGTTAGTCAGCAGTCCAACTCTGCTCGACAATCTCACGAACTCTCCTGTTGTATTCACGCTTGTTCTCGCTAAACATCCGTGCAGCTTCCGAATTCGCGGGAGAGTTTGGGTTCGGGTCACAGAGCAACGACTGCATATAAACAGAGAAGGCTTAAAACACCATGCAGCAAACCAAGAACTAAAAACAGTATTTACCCGAAAATCAGTAACATGTATGCGTTTGTGCTCACATGCACATGCACATGCGTGCATGTGAGTGTGTGACTAAAGTAAGATGGTTGAAAGATGAAAATATTCCTGCTTCCTCGGGCAAGAATCGCATGTGAGTGCATGCACGTGAGGTTGTGGCCAATGTAGGATGGTTGAAAGATGAAAATAATCGTGCTTCCTCGGGCAAGAATACCATCTACATAATTGTAACTGCCTACACTGATGTAAAGAAGCTACTAAAGCTTCTGTCTGTTGGAAGCATTGCAGGAGAGAGAGAGAAAAAAAACACGCCATAGGTCTCACTTGTAACTTACAGAGAGTAAGCTAAAGATGCATAGCCAGGACGTACTTTCTAACAAAATTTTTCCACTACAGAAGCTTCCATCCCACGACAGGGTTATAAATAAAAGTTTTGTCAGTAGACTACCCAATCAGGGGCCAATATATACGTAAAACACTGATGATTTCATCATATTCTGATATACTCAACAATCTCAGTCACTGAAACGAAATACAAATTAAAAGATAAATGTTTATACCTGGATAGAGGTAAGTATGGCTGCTACATCATAAATGGGACTCCACTGATTTTGTAGAATATCCAAACAGATGCTTCCATCCGCATAAACTGAAAAAGAGCAAGGAAAATGAGAAACCCAAGAGGTAAGGAGCTGAAACTGTAACAAAGAATAGATTTTCAACAAACATGTTATTATTATAAAAGAATTTGCATAAATGGAGTATCCTCCAATTTTTCTTCCTCGCATCTCACTTTCAACACATTAGAATCTAGTTTGGAATAGTTTAATAGAGAACAGCAGGCAATCGTTATGACATGCTATTCAATGACAACAGAAAATGAATTTGTTTGGTTGTGTACAATCCTGGATGTAGGTTTATATTCCGACTTACTATTAGGATGGAACATTCGAGAAACAAAGCGCACTGTCGGTGGCTTATTGGGATAATCCTCCGTGAATTGAAGTGTCAATTTAAACGTACCTAGAGGATGCAAAGAAGACATTAAGTTGTTCGTAAATAATAGAAACTAAAGAATCAAACTTGAAAGAGAAAAGAAACAAGTGCAATATGATCTAAAGCTCTCCTCAAATCATAGCTGGCACAAGACTTGAGCTTACCTCCATCCCAGGGAGTATCATCAGGTCTGCAATTGAACCAACAGTTACATAAATAAACAGATGATTTCATCTAAACCATCAAAATGAAGACAAAAGAAAATATGCAAATACTATATTTTGTTCCAAACATACCCAAATATAACAGCGTTCCATAGCATGATATTATTATCTTGAGGGGCGCCACTTATACCCGCAGGAGGATCTTGTTGCAACCTCTTGAAATCCCTCATCAGTCTCTTTCTTGCAGGAGTCGACATCCTCACCGCTTAGATGATCAATAAAAAGCCAGTCAAAGAACTTGAATTATAAACACACAAAAAACACACATGATAACAAAGATTTGAAGACGGTTAATCCAGTGAAATTAATTTGGTTACAATATGCAGAGCATAAGCTTTTTGAAAAAGGAGACTCCCAAATGAATTGAGGTTGAACTATAATTCTTAAAATCCTATACTTGGCAGAAGAGCCAACATCTGCAACTT
>JAFMPE010138881.1:0-10397 GCA_024759925.1 Ficus religiosa
TAAAACATACAAGAAAACACCCTCCTTGCCGTAAGACAGCTTTGAGGTTCCCATATTATAGAGGTTTCAACTCTTACAATGGTAAGCTACCGCCACCACCTTGTCGGCGATCACCATCGCCAAGGAGGAAGCTTCTTGGCGATCACTGTCACCAAGAAGCTTTTTCGTGCCTTACAATAGCTATCCACATAAGCATATTATGTGTAAGCGTTGATCGAGCTACTATATTGTTGAACAAATGTAGAGAGTGGCAAAAGCCACTTTAGAAAAACAAGTTTAAAAACCGTACACCTCCATATGATGTAGAGTCTTGAATGTTGGAAAATAGAGAATATTCTTTAGAAGGATTCGGGTGTGCTATATTAGGAATGTATATTGTTGACTTCCTAGGATTATGATGTGATTAGTTTCCTTTTTTCGTGGGAGATTTGTTTCCAATTTTTGGTGTAATTATGCATGTAAATCACTGTATACTCTTGTATATAAAGTTGTCATTAGGCTCATATAAGAAACACAATTTTCTCCTCCCAAGTTCATATGGTATTAGAGCCTTAGGCTCACGAATCTGGGAAAGTTTTTTCCCCTCTTTCTAGCCTTCATAGCCGTATTTATCTTCCGGTTTTACCCTAGACCCAAATCAATATATTTGAGATCACATCTTCGAATACCACTGGACAATCCGAAGAGATCGTGGTACAACAAACTTCAGGAGACCTTCAGAATATGCAGGTAGCGTATAGGTTGAACGGAAAGAATTACCTAAAGTGGTCTCAATTTGTTCGAACATACTTGAAAGGGAAAGGAAAACTAAGTCATCTTCTCAGGACAGGACCAAAGAAGGGTGACCCAAAATTCGAAGCGTGGGATGAAGAAGACTCCATGATCATGTCGTGGTTGTGGAACTCTATGAATCCTGAAATCAGCGAAGCGTTCATGTTCTTTTCCACGACAAAGGAGATTTAGGAAGCTATTCGACAATGGAGATTTCGGAAGCCATTGGAGAATCATACTTCAAGGCTCGTGATGCAGCACAAGTCTTTGAGATTAAAGTCAAGGTGGGTGCAACAAAGCAGGGCAGTAAAACAGTGACTGAATATGCAAATTTATTGCAAAATCTATGGTAGGAGCTCGACCAATATCGGTGCATTGAAACCAAATGCTCGGAAGATGCAACAATCCTATATAATGTCATCGCGAAAGATCAAGTTTATGACTTTCTTGCAGGACTTAATGTTGATTTTGACCAGGTCAGAGTCCAGATTCTTGGCAAAGAGGAATTGCCATCTCTGAATGAAGCTATCTCTTTGATTCATGCTAAGGAAAGCCGTAGAGGGGTTATGCTTGAACCCCAAACCGTGGAGGGATCTGCAATGGTGGCTAATGAACCACCATCAAAAGATAGTGCAAAGGTAGATTTATCAAGGTCCCGTAGCCAAGACAATAAAGATGCCCTATGGTGTAATTACTACAAGAAGTTGAGGCATACTAGAGAAAACTACTGGAAATTGCATGGGAAACCACTGACCAGGGAGTGGAATCAACGAGGAGAACAACAAAAGAATCAAAGCCAAGCCAATGCTATTGTGAACCAGAACCAGCCGAGTCAGGAAAGATATCCGAGTCCGAAAGAGTTCAACAGAGAGGTGATAGACAAATTAAGAGGACTTCTGGGATCATTGGAGAAGCCCACTAGTGCATGTTCTCTAGCACTGTCAGGTAAGTTCTATGTTTCTCAAGGATTAAATTTCCTAGATAATTGTATTAAGGATTTATGGATTATTGACTCAGGAGCCACTGATCATATTACTCGCTCTTCACTAAGTTTCGGCACTTATACTCCCTGTTTAAGTAGTAGGAAAATAGCCGTTGTGTATGGTTCTCTTCCTACCGTAGCTGGCCTAGGGGATATCCATATCTCTTCATCCCTCACCCAAAAATATGTGCTCCATGTTTCTAATTTATCCACCAATCTGATATCCATACAGAAACTCACTTAGGATATGAACTATAATGCACTTTTTTTATCCTTCCTATTGTCTATTTCAGTACCAGGATTCGGGGAACATGATTGGACTTGCTAAGGAGAAATACGGTTTATCCTATCTGGAGGAATCAGGCAAATCTATATTGTCATAAATACGTTTTCTCTATCTTTTTTATCATCATCCAATAAAGACACCATTTGGCTTCATCATTTTAGATTAGGACATCCATCATTTGAGATCCTAAAAACAATGTTTCCAGCTTTGTTTAAAGGGTTAGGGAATGAACATTTTTATTGGGAAGTGTGTGAATTTGCAAAACATAAACGTGTGCCCTTTCCAATCAAAAATAAAAAAAAAAATGTTCTATTCCATTTTATTTGATTCATGGTGATATATGGGGACCTTCACAGTTCCAAATGTGTTTGGCTCACAGTTCCAAAATCTGATGTCAGCAGTGTACTTCCAAATTTTCCTAACATGATTCAAAATCAATTTGGGGTTAAAATAAAAAGATTTAGATCAGATAATGCACGAGATTATTTCAATCGAATCTTGTCTCCATACTTTCAAAAGGAAGGGATCGTTCATGAATCCTCATGCATTAGCACCCCACAACAAAATGGAGTTGCAGAGAAAAAGAACAGTCACTTGTTAGCTACCACTCGAGCCCTTCTTTTTCATCAAAATGTTCCAAAGAGATTTTGGGGGGAAGCTATTCTCACGGCTGCATATATGATCAACCGACCATCTTCAAAGGTTTTGGGGTTTAAAACACCAATGGAAATTCTTTGTAATTCTATCCTGATCTTAGAATCACAAATAACCTCACTCTTCGGATTTTTGGGTGCACTGCGTTTGTTCATGTTCATAGTCACAACAGAGGGAAGTTAGATCCAAGAGTTGTTAAGTGTGTCTTTGTGGGATATTCTTCAACTTAGAGGGGGTATAAATGTTACCATCCACCCACAAGAAATTTTTTTTTAATTTCTGTTGATGTTACTTTTGAGGAACAAAAATCAAATTTCACTCAACCTTATCTTCAGGGGGAGTCATTGTCATCTATGGAAGATAAGGATAGGGACTTGTTTCCACTTGACCTACCCTCTACAACATTCCAACCTCCTGTTGCAACTGTATCTCCTCAGCCTAAACCTCTTGTGTCAACCGAATCATCCCAAACAACCGAACCATCCCAAACAGAGCCAACTTCTTCACCTGTGATTGGGAATAAAGCACTTTGTGACACATTCATATTTGACCAGGTTTTCTCTAGACTTATAGACCTCATCCAACTCCATATCAAGTCCAAGAATCACAACCTACTCCTGGAATTGAGGTAAGTGCAGTTCCAAACACTACTCTTTAGGTAGCTAATGACTATCACCTTCCTATTGCTGTTAGGAAAGGCACAAGGGAGTGCACTAAACATCCTTTATATCCTCTTGCGAAGTTTGTGTCACTTGAAAAATTATCACCATCACATAAAAACTTCCTAGTCAAATTAAATACAAGTCATATTCCTAATACTTTATCTGAGGCATTATCTGATGAGAAATGGAAAAGTGCCATGAGAGAAGATATGCAGGCGCTTGAGAAGAACAATACATGGGAGGTCATTGATCTACCACTAGGAAAGAAAGCTGTGGGGTGCAAGTGGGTGTTTACAGTAAAGTGCAAGTCAGATGGCTCACTAGAGAGATATAAAGCCAAACTCGTGCCAAAGGGGTACACACAAACATATGGTGTTGACTATCAGGAGACATTTACTCCAGTAGCTAAGATGAACACAGTCAGAATCTTGCTATCACTAGCCGCCAATTTCAATTGGTCTTTGGAACAGTTTGATGTAAAAAACGCCTTTCTCCATGGCAACTTAGAAGAAGAGATATACATGGAAATTCATCCAAGATTCAAGTGGAATGCGAGGATAAACGAAGTTTGTAGGTTGAAGAAAGCACTTTATGGTCTCAAGCAATCTCCTAAAGCCAGGTTTGGTAGATTTTCCAAAGTGATACTAGCCACTAGTTATAGACAGGGTTCGGGAGATCACACACTCTTTATCAAGCACTCAACTTTAGGGGGAGTAATAGCTCTCTTGGTTTATGTCGATGATATAATTATGACAGGAAACGATGAGGAGGAAAAAGAAGCCCTAAAAAAAATGTCTACCTAGTGAATTTGAGATAAAAGAGTTTGGAAGACTGAAGTACTTTCTGGGAATCGTAGTAGCTCATTCTAGTGAAGGCATCCTTATCTCACAACAAAAGTATGTCATAGACCTTTTAAGCGAGACAGGAAAGTTGCTGTGTAAACTAGCATCCACACCAATTGACCCGAATCACAAGCTCAACGAATCAAATGAAGATCCAATCGTGGACAAAGAAATGTATCAAAGGCTAGTAGGGAAGCTCATATGTCTAGCTCATACTAGGCTAGACATTGCGCATATTGTAAGTGTGGTAAGTCAGTTTATGAAAAATCATAGAGAGATTCACTTGCAGGCAATAAACAGGGTGCTACATTACCTAAAGGGGAATCCTGATAAAGGCAATCTGTTCAGAAGAAATGGTGGATTGGCCATTGAAGTTTCTACTGATGCGGATTATGCAGGCTCACTTGTCGACAATAGATCCACCTCTGGCTACTGCACTTTTCTTGGAGGCAATCTCGTGATGTGGAGAAGTAAGAAGCACAATGTAGTGGCCATGTCAAATGCCGAGGCAGAATTCAGGGCAATGGCTTTGGGAATATGTGAGTTACTATGGATCAAGATAATCTTAAAAGACCTGAAGATCAAGAGGGAATGACCTACGAGATTACTTTGTGATGATAAGTCTACCATTAACATCGCCTATAACCCTGTTCAACATGATAGAACAAAGCACATTGAGGCATACAGACACTTTATAAAGAAGAAGCTGGCTAGTGGACCAATTTGTATTCCTTATGTCTCAACAAGGGTCAACTCACTAATGTACTTACCAAGTGTCTCAAAAGTACGGCATTCCGTGGAATTATTTCCAAGCTGGGAATGAAAGATGCGCATTCTCCAAATTTCCAAGAAGGGAACGAAAGACTCGTATTCTCCAACTTGAGAGGGAGCGTTGGAAAACAGAGAATATTCTTTAGAAAGATTCGGGCGTACTATATTAGGAATGTATATTGTTGACTTCCTAGGATTATGATACGATTAGCTTCCTATTTTGTACGAGATTTGTTTCCTATTTTACGTGTAATAATGCCTCTAAATTGGTGTAAACTCTTGTATATAAAGCTGTCCTTGGGCTCATATAAGAAACACAATTTTCTCCTCCCAAGTTCCTAGAATGCTCTCTTTTCAAAAAAAGAAAAAATGTAGACACAGTTTTATATCTAGTTTTAGAAACTTCAATGTTCTTGGTGGCAATTAAAGATGTTTTTAGAGGCATTAATATAAGATACAAGGGGAGTTATGGATATTGCAAACTGGGGAAAATCCGGCTCGGAACAATGTCTGAATACTATATTAAACCAACTCATACCCAACCAGATACAATGTAGTGAAGTAAAAAAAAAAGGTACCAAAATTGACAAAAGGGGTCAAATAATTTATATAAAAAAAAAGACTCATTCTTTAGATTCAGCACCGTTTGTTGCTGCATCCATTGGCTCAGCTTCTGTGGAGTCCTCTGCTTTCTCCCCCTTCTTACCTGCACCAGCAACCAAACAGGATTTTCTCAAATTTCCCCATAAATTTAAAATATAATAGTAGTATTTACACAAGGCATATTTTCTCAGCTCTCTAGCTCACCTTTCTTCTTTTTGCCACCACCTTTCTTCTTTGTCTTTATTCCCAAAGCCAACCAGGATTTTATTTCAGGATCCTCTATGGTCTTGGTTGGCAGCAGTTCCTGCAGAGGATGGGATGTAATCCGGTCCGATCCATTCGGCATTAGCAAAACTGTGAATTTGATATGAGCAACCAAATCACCTGCAAAAAACCAATGCAATTTGATATATCTCGACGTTAGCACGTTTGGGGTTAAAGGTTTTCCATGAGCCAACCTCCATCTCAAGATTCTTACCAGGCTTCTCGTGAAGAACGGGATATGGCTGCAGGAGGTCATGGTTAACACACTCCACTAAACCCAATCGAGCCCTTTTCTCTTCCAACGCCCTGTTGCCGATAATTCAACATTTTTCAAGGAGAGAAAATAGAATGAGTTCAGAGACGATGACAAGTAGAAATAGGAATTGAGAAACAATAGATAACCTTACACACAATCAAACTGACCTTGCAGTAAATGGCATAATGGGAAACTTCTGGTTTATCTCACTGAAAATAAATCTTGAAGCTTTTATCTTCAGGTGATAGTTCTTGTCCACAGCTCTCTTGTAGATAGTTGTTTGCTTTTCATCCAACAGCTTAGGCTGCAAGTTTGACATAAAATTTTTTGCAGGCAGTCAGATATTGTTGCAGGATGATATCTGGGTTCACAGCTTGATTCCTCAATTACCTTGCCATCACCCGTGCTTGTGACAATATCAATTGCATACACTTCATTCTCCTCGAATTCTGCATCATCAACCCTTGTATCTGGATTGGACACACTCAATACAACCTTGTTCCCATCTATCACAAACTGCTTCAACTGGTGGCTAAGAACACCTTCAACAATTTTGCAGTCGTATGCAGCAGCAACCTTTTGAATTGCTTCTGTCACATCTTTGTTCTGACACCAAAACAAAGGAACAACAATAAACATCTACAACAAAACCACCCATAATAAAAATTGAAAAATAAAAATTACCTACAAGTTTGCCAAAATATGCAGTACAGCAATTAAAAATGTCAGCTAGATATGAACACAATGTACAGAAAACAATTATATCTGTACTATAAATAAAATCATTGCCTTTTAGAATATAGGCAACAGGGAAAGGAGGAAACCAATAATGCATTAGTCACCTCGGCAAAGTTGCCGCAGTCAAATCACATCCAGTTGACAAATATAAAAACTCAGGAGAGAAAAATAAAAATGGACTCAGCCATAATGAAACAATGGAAATTATGCAATTTCTCACAAATATGCCCATTAAAATGTTGGCTAGATATGAATATCAACGTACAAATAACTGATATATCCGCACTAGAAATCTATCCATGGCCTATCAGAATATAGGCAACAGGGAAAGGAGGAAACCAATATACATTAGAAACCTCGGCAAAGTTGCCATTGTCAAATTACATACAGATAAGATAATAACTGTGAAAATTCACGATGAAAAACAGAAAGGCAGTGCTGCTACTGCATAATGGGAGAAACAATCTCACGAATGATAGTCTAAAGATAACAACTAAACCCTTTTTTTTTTTAAAGAACACCCACATTTTTTAAAGAACACCCACATTTTCTAGTTTTTTTTTTTTTTTTTTTTTTTTTTTTTTTTTAAAAGAACACCCACATGTACTAGAAAATTACATTTCCCCATCAGAGTAACTATGACAACAGCCTCACTTGGATTATAGTCCATAGCTTTCAATTGGAAATCATCATTGGGAGTACAAATTCTGCCACAGATTGTTTTGTCAGAGTAGCATAAAAAGCCATTTCTGAACTAACTAGACATGCTTGACTGTGACATCTATGTGGTATCAAGATTATAAAAAAGTAATTTGAAAAGTAGAATTATGTGTTACTGCCATGTAGAAATTACAACATGATGAAAAAGGATAACATAACATACATGATTCTCTATCAGTGTAACTATGACAAAAATAGCTTCATCGGATTCAATCCATAGCCAATGAAAGTTTCATCATGTAGAGATCATGTAACCAAGATGTGAAAACACAATAATAATACACAAGCCACATGAAAATTATTGCTCAAACATGGAAAAAGATTGTATAAATCTTACAGAAGACACACTGTTAAGCCAAATGGAACAATATCCAATAGTTAAAAGAAATGTGGCTCAAAAAGGGTAATAGGTTTTAACCACATAGCAGATTTCTACCTGAAGAACCCCAAATATGGCCAGATTATTATTGGCAACAGGGAAAAGAGGTAATCAACAAAGAAATGAACACCTCGGCAAAGTTGCCATCAAATATTAGTTCAACACGTAACTTCTCAGAGATAAGCAAAATTTCTTATTGAAACACATTATGCAGATGATGCAACACAAGCACCCATGTTTATGCCTTGTGGGAACAAGCAATGGCAGGGGCAGCCACAATGGTCTCTCAAGACGACAACAAATAAAAAAGGCAAAACATACATCACTTAATTACCAAATTCGTTATTGCCATATCAGGCTCACTCAACTTCAACGAATTCCCATCAGAGTAACTATGACAAAAGCTACATGTGGATATAAATCCATAGCCCATAGAAAATATTCATCATTAGGGTATTAAAAAAAACAAAAAGCAACCTTGTAAATTGGAGACCATGGTGAAGGAAGAAAGGCAATTTAAGTTGTAAATAGAACTACAAACAGCAAGTTCAAATTATCATCCCAAAAACACCACGCTAGACAACAAAAGTAGCGGGGAAGACTGGATGTGGAAAGAAATACATTCTTAAAAAACAATTAAAAAAAGAGGTGCCATGCCAAGAGGCATTGTCATTCGTTCTTCTAGAGCTAATCCAGTCAACCAATTTTTTTTTTTTTAATAAAAAAAATGCTACTTTCACCATACATAACAGAAAAAGCTGGAAAGTGATTTGTTTAACAGATTGATACCAATTTTCGCAAAGCACACAGAAAAAATTTAAGAAGCTCAAGCCACTTTAAAAAATAAGAACAAATGAAAAAAAAAATTGTAAAAATCAATTATAACTGAACTAGTGCTCGCAAGAAACCACATCAAACGGTAACCTAACTCACATTTTTTCCCGGCCTTACAAGCCTCAAGGCCACTTCAGCGGCGGTGTTGGCAGCAGCAATGACATCAGCTGCCCTTCCTGTCACCGGTCCTTCTTGAAGAACATGAGTATGTGCAACTACAGCAATGAATCCGTCTATATGACAACCCAAATCACTGCAACATAAAAGGAACACTATCATTTTTTATTGAAACATGTATTTGAAATAAAAAGATAAATAAAGGGTAATTCAGGAAAAGCTTACATCTTCAAAATATCACCGGCTTCCAACACAGACTCATCACTTGCAAGAGGCGAGAAATGGCAGACAGTATTGTTCACAGAAATGCAAGTTGGGAAGGCAACACCCCTCTCAATCTTCTTCTTAACATTTTTGTACATGTTGCCAGTTTGCCTATAAACGACAAAATAAATAAAGACATTAATATGACCCACATCCAACAAAAACTCAAATTTATTAAAAAAAGAAAAAAGAAAAAAGTCAATCTACTGAAAGAGAGCTCACTCTCTGATGAATGAATCCCCTTTCTCGCAAAGGTCCACAATCTTAGCTTTCGGTTTGCAATCCGCTAATACTAGCTGCAAAGCCTCTGCAAAAATTTTGTCCAAATTTCTTGTCTATCATATAATCCCCAAACTAAACTAAAATAATCCACAGAAACCATCAAAACAAATCATTGAAAAATTATCCATGACTTTCTTCATCCAATTCGGTTCATTTCTCCCAATACTTACTCAAATTCTACAAAATAAATGTGAAATGAATAAACTAATATATATATATATATATATATAGAGAGAGAGAGAGAGAGAGTTACTATTAACAATCTCAGCGGCGCTTTTGTACTTGGTGACAACCTCCGGAGAAGTGAGATCCAACTCCTTCTCCTCCCTTTCATCGTCCGACATCGTTTCGAAGCTCCGAAATCGCTCTAGAATCTTCGGAACAACAGAAAAAACCAGGGAAAAAAAAAAAGAAAAAATCGAAGACGAAAAACACAAGAAAATCAGAAAGAAACAAATGAAATCGCAATCGAAAAATGGCGGAACATAAGTAAGAAATGAGATAATTCGAGTGAGAAATTCGTTGGAACTGACATGAAAAAGCGCTTGACGGCGAAGGGAGTGAGCTCGGGAATGAAGAAGCTAGGGTTTAAGAAATAGGAAGGAGAACGTGGACAGAGAAAAAAAAGGGTGTGTGGCTCAGTCAGTACTAGGGTTTCGACACACGGCTGCCTTTGCTTTAAATAGGATTTCTCGTTACAGCATCTTAGTTAGGGTTTATATATATATATATATATATATTTTTTTTTTTTTACACTATGTATATTTCTCTTTTATTTTTCCCTTCAATTTTTAACTCTTTTAATATTTTATTATTATTATTTTTTCATTTCAAGTGATGTTGACGTATATTTTATCCGCAGAAGAGTGTAGTGCTAAGGGGTGTTCATAAGTCAAAACATAGGTTATTTTAATTTTATTTCCTCCGGTCCAATCAAACTCAAGTTCTGAAAATCTAATTTAAAACAATCCG
>JAFMPE010138926.1:0-22154 GCA_024759925.1 Ficus religiosa
TCTACTCTTTATTTATTATGTACGAAATTAACTGAGTTGTCAAAATTTAATTAGAGGGATAACTAATGGAACAAAAGCATATGTGAATTCAAAATTAAATCATCCAAAGCCTTGCTGACTTAAAAAGGGGGGAAAAAAGACTAGTTTTAATTAAACAAATAAAATTAAGTATTACTGTTAGGGAGATTTTGTTATCTACGTACCAGAAAAGGAAAGCAAGTATGACAAAATTAGTGCTAATGGGAGCCCATGTTCATGCATGTTCTATTGTCTCTCTAACTCGCTTAGGATAAACTCAATTGATTCAGTCCTTTCAAACCTTTGAGAATGTTCTCTTTTTTCTTTTCTTTTTTTCCTTTTTTTTTTTTTTTGGGTTTTCTATACATAGAGCCATTATTTTATACACACCGTACACAATTATGCTGATTTTGCTTAGCTTGCTGTGTTTTGTCCTTGTCTTTGTAATGCAATTTTGTAATGTAAAACTTTAGTAGGCTTTTGCGTGGATAATTAGCCAGTTTTGAGGTGATGATTTCACCAGTCTGATGCCTACATCCTAACTACTGCAGCACAAGGCTGAACCTAATTAAATTATAAAATAATAATTGTAGCATGACACAATCATTATATATATATATATATGCCCTTATAATGTTACTCTTGATTAAATTATAATCCAAAAGCTTGATGAAAAAAAAAAAAATGAATATGTAGCACATGTGAGTGGATGAGTAAAGTATCTGGTCCCCGAATAGGACATGTTTGATGCAATTATATTTATTGGCTTTTGTTATGGTCCTTCTACAAGGACATACTTCCAACATAATATATAAAAGCGTAACATATATGATATATACTTACACCTTTCTAATTCAATGTTGATATGAAATATTTAATTATCTCGGATTATATTTTTTTTTTATATAGAGATATCTAAAATTATTGTTTCACTCTTTTGACGTTAGTATCATAGTATGATAATGAAATAATAATAATGTCATGTTATGTTTCTGGTTTTAGTATATCATGTAATAATAATGTACATATTACGCTGATACGGCTTGGAATTCAAAGCGATGACTCTTGGTCTAGTTCAAGAGAGTTTAGTGATGGCATTTTCTGTGGAAGAATTGACATGTGCATTAATTTATTTATTTAAGTCCAGAACTGCCAACTCAATGGGGAGCGAAATCATGCATAAATAAAGGGGGTAAACGTTACACTTATTATGGGGTCGAACGTCATCTAGAACTAAGAACATGTTCTTTAAAATATTAGCTATATATATAATCATTACTTACCAAGGTGTGAAACTTGGAACTAGCTAGAAGCATTTTTCTTCTTGTTCTTTTGTATTTTGCTAGTTTTTTGTTGTTCCATAACTAAATTAAAAATATATGTACATATATATATATATATATCTATAGCAGTTCTCAAGTCTCAACAGTTGCCCACTTTGTTACGAAATTTCGCTCAGATTCATGGTCCCATTTTTTCAATCCACTTTTGTAAAGAGCAAAAAGCCATGCACAGAAATTTTTTATAAAAACAAAAAATTTTTTTTTTTACCTGGCTCAGAGAATTTCAAGAAATAGAAGAACCACAGGGAAGTTATATTATTTTTACAATTAGATTATATTAGATAATTTATCAGGTCCAAAAGTTCACATGAGCGCGCAAAAGAAAGACACAAAAGAAAAAGAGTGTCTGAAAACATCATGATTACCTTGACAATTGACAAAAAAATTACTTGGTGTTCGTCAAAATCACTACAAACACTGGAGCAAAAGCATGAAAAAGAAAACAATAATTTTACAGAAATTGAAAAGATAAAATCAAACGACCCTTAGTCCATCATATGTAAGCCCCTACATGTTTGTCCTCGAATAAAGTTTATAAGAGAAATATATTTATAAAACATATATATATATATATATATACATATATGTAATATCCAAATTCCATAGGGCTGAAAACAAAAAATATCACAAAGTTTCTCATGGTATGGAAACCTGGAGCAATTCCATCCACTACCACTCTGAGTGGTGGTGAATTGAATGAAAATCTACACACAAACTTTAAACATTTTGGACTTGACATATCCTTTTCATTGAAAATTGAACTATATATAGATAGAAATTACAAAGCCAATATTTATACATATGTTAATATATATGTATATATATGAGTGTAAATATACATATATATGTGTATATATTTTATCAATATTTTCCAATTAGAGGAGAGGGAGAGAGAGAGAGAGAGAGCAGACAAGGGTCCCCGGTGATGTCGGAGAAAGACATGGACATGAACTGAGGTGTTTATGTGACAAAAAGCCAGAAAAGGAGAGTGACTGAAACCAATTGGTCCCCCATAATGTCCCCCTTAAACGACAATAACTAATTGCAAGAGAATCCAACCCTTCATAAATGCAGTTTTAATCCTTTTAAAAAGAATGTATGTTCTTTATCAATTAATATAGAAAGAAATAAAGAAAATAAAAGAAAATAAAAGTTTGGTCATATTATTGGTGTATTACATGAACGTCGGGAGAGAGAGATTGGAGGACTGAAAAAAAAAAAGAGAGAGAGAGAGTAACTACTATGCAGTCACGGATGGATTCTGTGATGAAAGATCAGATAACTTTTTTGTTTACTGACAATAGAAAAAATAAAGTTTAATTGTTAGGAGAATATACTGCACATTTGTTATTAAATTAACCTAATTAATTACTAGGCCGTTGATTACAGTGATCAAAGTTAAAGCAGGTAATCACTCATCAATTGGGATTGTAAGGCTACTTGTTCTTTTTGATAAGATTTTGAATTTAAATTAATCTCACTGTGATTGAAAAGGTTGATGAACAATCTACTTTGATAGCGATTCATATAGACCACGTGAAAATGTGTTGTAACTTCATTCTATATATATATAAATAGTTTCTTTAAAAAAAAAAAGTTTGAGTTGAATGAATTATGGAGGGCTTAGGAGAAGAATAAAAGAGGATAGTTAACAACTGTTTCCATAAAGCAGTAGCCAGCCGACTCTTTTTTTTTTTGGTTTGAAAAAAAAAGATATATTATTTTTTGCTGGCAGCAACTTTTAAGTTTCTCTACTCTCAAGGCAGGAGATGGTTATTGGATATAAATGGAATACAATTGGATAAAGCCGTCAATTAGCTTTCGGTTAATTAGTTTTGGCTTTAGTGTTAAGTATGGAATTATTTAGCTTGATGTTCATGTAACTCGATAGATAAAGTTTTGGTGTTTTTTTTTTTTTTTTTGAAATTGTTTTTGGTTTCATTACTATGTACTTGCTATTATCTTTTTTCTGCCTTAATAATAATATTCCTTACTCGTTTTCCACCAAAAATATTCTTACTCCTAAGTCCTAAGTAAGGATAGCTTCATCTAAGAGCATGTTCAATAGGAATGAGAGAAAATAGGAAGGGAGTCGTAAATCACCTTATTATTAAAGGAAATGAGGAAGGATAAAAAGACCATTTTTTTTTTTACGTTGTTTGATATAAAATCCATTCAATAATCTATCAAGTTTAGAAGAGATCAAAATTAGAATATTTTGAAGGATTTGGAGTCCCTCTACTAATTCTTTATTCATTTTTTCTCTTATACCAAACAACTATAAATGTTAAAATCCTTGCACTAATCCCTTTACTCCTCTCTTTCCTTCCACTTTTCTTTTATGCCAAACACACTCTAAAGGATGCATTTATTTGTTAAGGTAGTAATTAATGTCTCCTAACGAGGAACGAGAGTTCATGAATCATGGGATATGATGGTGTAAGCTTTTATTTTGTTTGATTGTAAAAGAAATTCAATTTAACTTGTAAACTTTTGTGACCTAGAACCTTCTTCAGTTCTATATTTCATGTATTGGGTGATTATGAAGACATTATTTTTCTTCCAGGCATCTGGTACGTGGTAATCTGGACATATGAATGCGTTTGAAAATGTGAATCCGTTAGATTTCCATTTTCCTAACTCACCATTGCAGGCCCCACCCTAACCCGTTGTCATAACCCAACCCCACTAGAGATCGTCATCATTGTCCTTCCCACAATGTTGGGTGAACAACCTGTAGCTCTACAACACCGCCTATCCTCTCTCGTGCAATGCTCACCCCTGCCACCTCCTCGGAAGGCCACATAACCCTCATCCATCACCGCCCATGCAATGTCGCTCATCCGCACATTGCGAAGCCCCACATTTGCCTAACCTTGTGTCCGATATGTCATTCCACGCCCTGTAATTTGTGTAGTCCCACATCATCCATCTCCACCCTCTAGATCTCAACGGTCAAATAGATTTAAGCTTGGGTAAGAGAGAGAGTTGTAGTCACCTCTTTTATAGTCTTTTATCAATCAGTCATGTGACTTACACTTCATTAAATTATCTGTAAAAAAAAAAAAAAAAGGACGGCTAAATAATAGAAAGTACCAAAACTTTTGGTAGCTCGGAGATGGGGGTCGTGTGCGGTTTTGTGTTGTGAGACAAACAGAAATAGGACAAATTTAAAATGAACTCTGTAAAGCATATTTTAAATTAGTTCCACCGTTCAATTTGAATGGAAAAAGAAAAGAAAAGAAAAGAAAAGTCCCACTCTCAAATCCGTTTGACGAAGAGACCCATGTTCATTATGCCTTGGTCGAAAAAGTAGATTGGCAACATAGGTCCAATACAAAAAAGCCCATCTACTCCCAACTCTCCCATTAATAGCAGTCAGATTCAAACAAATTCTTCAAGAAAAAGCGTCTAAGTACAAATTTAAATTTAAAGACTATTATATTAATATAATATAAAAAAATTTGATATTATTTTGATATGATACAGAAATAAAACTGAAATTTGTATCATGTTGATTAATAGATTAAAAGAAAAATAGTAGTTTTATGGGTAGTTTTCTCAATAAAATTTTTATTTCATACCTTTCAAATTATAAATAAATAAGCACTCCTTTCTTTTTGTTGTTTTGAGTGAAGGCACGTCCTAAAACCAAGAGGGAATAATATTGAACAGTCCTATCTCTTTCATAAACAATTCATTTCTTAATAAATACACATTCTGGTTTGCAGTATTTGGTTCAACTACTGAGAGAATTGCAAACTGAATTAATCACATAACCCAAAAAATTAAAGCATGACCACAATATGGCTAAGCGGAAATTAAAAAAAAAGAGAGAGAGAGATTAGTAGGACCACTAATGCAATAAGAATAAAGGCAAACCTTCCACCATCCTCTTTTTCTAACTATAAAATTTGATATGGTTTAGTTTTGTTATTAAATCTTTTAATTGCGTTGTAGTTACAAGTATAATCTAACGGTAATTCTACACATGACTTTATCATAAGTTGAAGATTCTTATCCTCCCATCATCCCAAGTTAATATATATATATATATATATATTCTAATTGTCATTATAATTTGAGAATGGTATAGTTGTAGACAAGAATGGAGCAATATCAAACAGTATTTGGAAGTTGTCTTTCTCTGACATGATTGCATTACAAGGGAGACTTTTTAACAAGTGAAATCAATAATTTTAGAAAGTGACACTGCCTAATGTCAAACTAAAGATAACGTATACCTTGAATACAAAGGTCCCCTCAACATTCATATTCAAGAGCCCAAATTTCAACAGGTTGGTTTCTTTGGCTCGTAATAATGAACATATCGCATTCTTTCATAAAAGTGGATAAAATTTTGAAAATAATTGTAATTAGAAGATCGGCATCAATCTCTCTCTCACTCTTTTACGTTTTCTGCCCTCACTTGCAATACGAGATAAAACTCAACGCTTTATGGCCCATTTGATGTATTTTTCACTCATCATGCACGTAAATACAAGCCCAATTTTCTAGGAGATATCATATATGCGTATGAACCATATTTTAGCTCGCAAACACCAGCATAACCATGTGATATATATATATATATATATTTATATATATGTAGAGATAAGTCCATTTGTAATTCGTAGAATTTTCAACATGCATCACAAAATACAACTCCCCTAGTCCCGTATTAAAAGATCAATTCTAAACCCTCGTATTCAAACATGTGAACTTCTATCCAAACTCTTTTCCTCTAACGCACTAAGCTATCTCCCAACAAGATACTCTTCCAATAATGAGCTTATAGTTTGTTTGGAAAACACATTCATTGTATATTATATTCTAATACAATACAATGTGTCTTTGGTAACCTTATATTATACATTTCAATACAATATATTTGAACAGTAAATCAATCCAAAACAATTTTTATCAATTCTCTTTTTCTATCTTTTTTACCAATCACCTCACATATTCTCTCTCTGTCACTAATACAAATTATAGAGTGATCATTTAAATGTAAACAACCCAAACACACATTACATTTGACTATAAATACAAAATGAATATGTCTTCCACCAAGAACCATTAGTCATTCCCACTATCACAAATCCAATTTCATACACTTCATTAACTGGAAACCTTCAAATAAGATTGTAAAATATCAAACCTTATAAAATTCATAATTAAATATATTGTGTAAAGAGGAAGAATATCCATTATAATCTATACACCAACCCATAGTTATCGATACAATTCCACAAATCTCTTATTATAACTTATGTCCGCAACCACACTTTTGTTTGCATCAATGAGAGACCACACAAACTAGCTATAAGAACAAGTCACCATCATCTATGATGAACTATACATGATCTCTCATTCTCCAAACAAAGAAGTACAAAAAAGCTAAAAAATTACGGCTTTCCAAATTCCAAATGTGAAAATGAGAATTATTTTCTCATGCAAATAATTATGACCACTTGTCAATAGGTTAGGACCTTTTGGTGAATTAGTCACAAAACTCTCTTAGGACATTTTTAGAGCACCATTTATAATTCAACACGTATCCTCCAAGTCCGAGCCGACCATTTTTGTTGCGGCTGTTTTTTCAAAGTGTAGCTCACCCACCATTGCCTACGTGTCATCAATGCATTCAAATATATGCTTTTTTTTTCTTTAAAACATTTATAATCTTGGTAAGGTTCTCACTTTCCATAAATAGAACAGGTACAAACCGTATAAAGTTCGGTTCTCTCTTTAGAACAAGTACAGAACTGGCCAGTTTTAACTTGATGAGTAGTTTTGTTTATCCTAGTTTGGCCTTGTTCGGCCTGGTCTTGGCCAGTATTATTCTGGCTGGTTTTGAATATGGCTGCATGGCGAGCCAGATTAAGTTGGGTTCGAGGTTGTTGGCTAAGGAGAACATAGCTTGGGTGTCCGAGAATGGTACTTTTGCTTTTGGTTTCACGCCGGTGACGGATGAAGATCACAAGTTTCAACTGGCAATTTGGTTTGCTGAGCTTCCTGGTGACCGGACAACGGTTTGGTCGCCTAACAGGTACAACTTCTCTTTATGTTTCGTTGGCATTGGGTTCATAAGTTTTAATACAAAATTCAAATATTTGTAAGAGAAAACATCACACAAGAACATTTGAATTGTGGGTAATAATATCGATCGAATTCATCTTTTTTTTTTTTAATAACCATTTATTTAGTGACATATTTATATGTGTGTGTATATATATATATATATATTTTTTTTTTTTTTCCGGCTAAAAGAGTAACGTATGATTTTAGTTTCATCAACTTATGCTCGCACTTAGTGCAATATGCTTCAACATGTTTCTATGATTTATTTTCTTTTGAAAAAATTGCGAAAATATGCAGTTTTTAACCACTTATTAAATAAATAAATAAAAGATTTTTGTTATTTAGTAAAATGATTGTTGGAAGAAGCTATACATCGTCAAATTACTCTCCGTTGATTTTTGCAATATTATCGATTTTCCTAGGAAAAAAAAATTATTTTCCTAATTTTTTAAATTTGAATTATTTATTAATTGTTTTTGAATTAAAAAGGCCATTGATGCATATTTCCCCCTTTTTTTTTAATTTCTATTTACTATCCTTTTGTCATTGCTAGCTAATTAAGGACACGTGTGATACATGTGTATATATGAGTTAAATGTGTTTTTATCCATGCATATGGAAGATTCTAATTATGTACTTTTAAATAGAGGTAGATGTAAAATTATTACTAAATTACGTCTGTAATCACTTTTTCTCCATATATTTTGGTATATATGGAAACTTTTTTGGATGAGTTTCCTAAAATAAACATATATATATATATTTTTTTGATGAGAAATGGAGTTGCTACGGGTAAACTCATGGGTTTCTAGAGATATCAAACAAAACTAAGTTCCCAATCTCTAGTCTTTTACAAAAGCTTTTGCAGGTGTTATATGACCATGAACAAATTTCATTTTCTCTCAATGATCATCATATAGAAACTCTCCGGTCACCAACAACGCAATCGTGGAGCTCGACAACACCGGAAACCTCGTCCTCTTCGACGGCGGGACCGTTATCTGGTCCTCGAACACGTCCCGCGCCGGCGTCCAATCCGTTGCCTTGTCAGAATACGGCAACCTCGTTCTCTTCAACGACGTGAACCAATCTGTGTGGCAGAGTTTTCAGCACCCGTCAGACACTCTCCTTCCCAACCAGCCTCTGTCGGTCTCTCTCGAACTAACGACACCGAAATCGCCTTTGCGAGGTAGTTATTACGCGCTCAAAATGCTTCAACAGCCAACCTCTCTGAGCCTTGCTCTGACATACAATTTGCCGGAAACTTATGACGCCAATCCGGAATCATACGCCAACTATTCATACTGGGAAGGACCGGACATATCGAACGTAACCGGAGACGTCGTAGCGGTTTTAGACGAAGCAGGAAGCTTCGGAATTGTGTATGGGGAATCCTCGGACGGAGCTGTTTATGTGTACAAGAATGATGGCGACTACGGTGGCCTGTTTTCGGCCGCGAATAGGTCGGCTCGGTTATCGGTTTTTCGACGCTTGACTTTGGAATCTAACGGCAATTTGCGGCTGTATAGATGGGATGATGATGTTAACGGGTCGCGCCAATGGGTTCCGGAGTGGGCCGCGGTCTCCAAACCCTGTGACATTGCAGGCATTTGCGGAAATGGGATTTGCAATTTGGACAAAAGTCAGACGAATGCCTCTTGCACTTGCTTGCCGGGGACTTCGAAGGCGGGGAAAGATAGTCAGTGCTCGGAGAATTCTTCGCTGATCGGGAAGTGCGATTCGAGACAGGATTATCAGAAATCCGAGTTCAGAATCTCAACTGTGAATCAGACCAATTACTACTATTCTGATCTTTCTGTTATAGCCAACTATAGTGATATTAGGACAGTGTCGAAATGTGGTGACGCTTGTTTATCAGACTGTGAGTGTATTGCCTCTGTCTATGGATTTGATGACGAGAAGCCTTATTGTTGGGTTTTGAGGAGCTTGGATTTTGGTGGGTACGAGGATACTGGATCTACCCTGTTCGTGAAGGTGAGATCCGATGGGTGGGTGTCACCGGAAGGCGGAAAAGGATCGGGGGATTCTGGAGATGTAAAAGAGAAGGTTTTGGTTATCCCTATTGTTCTCAGCATGACTTTTCTTATTGCTCTCCTCTGTTTGCTGTTGTACTACAATATGCATAGGAAGAGAGCCTTGAAAAGAGCTATGGAAAGCTCTTTGATCTTGTCAGGTACTCCGATCAATTTCAGTTACCGCGATTTGCAATTTCGTACGTGGAATTTCTCGCAGGTCCTCGGAACAGGTAAGCATAATACTTATAGTAATTTAATCAAATTTATTTCATCCTTAAAGCTAAAATATTAAATTAATATTGGCGCACCTCTAATAACTTTAAGCTTTTGCGATATATTGATAAACTAGCTTGGTATCAATGTAGGAAGCCCCAAGTTTTAATCTCTGTTATTGCATTTTTTAATCCCTTTATTGTCATCACGTATCAAGTCTATACGTTTGTCTATTGTCATGTACGTGAGGGGGAGTGCTCCTAATCGCTTAAATTTTTGGGATTGATTGATAATCTAACAGTTCATAAACTGTTGTCAAAATTGTACGAGTGTAAAGATTAATTAGACAGTGCCAATTTGTAGGGGGATTTGGGACCGTGTACAAGGGAAGCCTTGCAGATGGGACTTTAATAGCAGTAAAGAAACTTGACAAGGTTTTGCCGCAAGGGGAAAAGGAGTTCATAACTGAAGTCAACACTATTGGCTCAATGCACCACATGAACTTGGTTAGGCTTTGTGGATACTGCTCTGAAGGACAACATAGGTAAACAATATTTCTATAATCATAAATTATAATTTGTCATGAGATTTGTGTATATAATGTATTGATTTTTGTTGAGGACTTGGTGGTTTTGCAGGCTTCTAGTTTACGAGTTCATGAAAAATGGCTCCTTGGACAAATGGATCTTCCCGTCGTATCATTCTGGGGATAGGCTGTTAGATTGGCCGACCCGCTTCAACATAGCAATGGCTACTGCACAGGGGATTGCGTATTTTCACGAACAATGTCGGGATCGGATCATACACTGCGACATCAAACCGGAGAACATTCTGTTGGATGAGAATTTTTCACCCAAAGTATCGGATTTCGGGCTGGCTAAGTTGATGGGAAGAGAGCACTCGAAAGTAGTCACAATGGTCCGAGGGACTAGAGGTTATCTAGCTCCGGAGTGGGTTAGTAATCGGCCTATAACCGTAAAAGCTGATGTTTACAGTTACGGAATGCTTCTATTAGAAATTGTTGGCGGTCGGAGGAACCTTGACATGTCTTATGACGCAGAGGACTTTTTCTATCCCGGATTGGCTTTCAAGGTAAGCCAGAGTTGATTTCTCTCTTCTGAATGGATTGATTCCTTTTAACTTAACAAAAATTGGGGATTTTGGTGTAGGAGTTGACAAATGGAATGCCGATGAAAGCGGCGGATAGGCGACTAGAAAGAGCGGTGGAAGAGGAAGAGCTCATAAGAGCGTTGAAAGTAGCATTTTGGTGCATACAAGATGAGGTTATCATGAGACCAACGATGGGGGACGTGGTGAGGATGTTGGAAGGATCGATGGACATAAACATGCCGCCGATGCCGCAGACGGTGTTGGAGCTAGTGGAAGAAGGCTTAGATCATGTGTACAAAGCCATGAAGAGAGAATTCAATAACTTCAGCTCCTTCACCATCAACAGCCACCCTTCTTCTCGCGCTACTTGTAGTTACTCTACAATGTCCCCTAGATAAACCAAGTTTCAAACAAATTAGAGATTTTGATTTTTAGGACACTAGCTTGTAGTTGTACCGTCCAAAAATCCCTTTCAACAAAATTTTGTAATTGCAAATCATTTTGCATTGGTTTCGAAAAGCACTACTTTAAGATTCTTAATAGAAGATCGTCAAAATACTTGGATCAAAGCATTACATCCCAATATTTAGTTGAACAGTGCCAAAGGCCTTTATTTATTTATTTATTTTTTTAAGGGTAGGCATGGAATAGAGCTAAAATTTTCAACTAAATTAACTGTGTAACTATTTCTTTTCTTTTCTTTTTTTATTTTTTTTAACTCTTTGTCTCTTATTCTATATATATATATATATATTTCATATACGTATAAATATGTATATATATTTCTATCATTACTTTTTCTGCCAAATGAACCAAGTAATCAAGTTCAGTAAGCCCTTGAAAATATGAATTTATAGAAGTATAGTTCATTTTTTGTTTTATTTGAGATTTTTAAATTTCAATATATTTAAAAGTCAGAATTAAAAGAATAGTTCAAACATCAAAAACTATTTGTAATATGAGTATCTAAGGTTGCTCATTAACAATAAATAAATAATAAAAGAATAATGCTAAAGATACTAATTCTAATATCAACTTCTAAACATCAACATATATAATATATGAGTTATTAGCTAAACTTTTTGTGTTTGGCAAATTAATTTCTAAACAAAAAAATCTTGATAATTGACTTAAACATCAAACTCCATTCCGGCTAATCTCAACTGAAAACGAGATTAATTTTCTTAACTGTATTTTTGCATGTGACTTAAACATCAGTCTAAGTCTTGTTTATTCAATTAGATTGCACATAAATAAAACTTACTCGGAGGGTGGTTATCAATTCCTATTTGATATTAGAGTACAACTTTCTTACACTATTTAAATGTCATAATTTATTTTCAGTTTACATTTCAACTAAGCATATATTAAACACATACATATATAATTTGAACTTAAAAATAGGAGATTAGATATTACCATTAGGTTATGCCTGATCTCTATGAGAAAGAGAACGGCACAAAACTTGGGCTATCCAAGCCCATTACGAACTGGGTTGTTTGGTCACTACCCTCTTGGGCTGTCCAAAGGAAAAAAAAAAAAAAAAGCCCACAGAGCCAACATTTTCCATTTTTAATTTTTTAATTTTTTTTTCCCCTTTGAGAGGCGCTGTTTTTTCGTCGTTTACTTCACTCAGAAGCTAAATCCGAAGCACTCGAGTAAATGCCCCTGCAATCACCGGCAAGCTCTCTCTTCAGCAATTCCACAACGTACAGTTCTCACAATCTTCATATTTATATAAAAATATTGTAATTTCTTAAATCTCATACAATCCCAATTCCAATTTCAGTCAACCCTAGGTCTCTTTTCAACCCCCTTCTCAATTTTTCGATTTTTTTGTAAGTGCTTTTTTTTTTTTTTTTTTTTTTTTCATTATTTTAGAAATTTTGGGTGAAAATAATGACTTGACGTAGGTCTTGCAAGAAACAATGGAGAATATGCAGTACGCAGAGGAGCTCGTGAGGGAATTTCTGGTCTTCCGAGGTTTTACCAACACTTTGCAAGCTTTCGACTCCGAACTCTCCTCGGACATCGGCAAAGCGTTTCAGGTCGACAAGATCGTAGATTTAGTCTTCTCGGTGTATGTTCCAAAGTTTCAGGCCGAGAAGTTGGTGGGTCTGTTGAATTTCTTCAAACGTTGTCTCTCTTCGTCGTCGGAGAGAGTGTTTTTCGAGACACTGTGTAGATTGGAGGTCTCTGTTTTGAGACACTACATTGTTTATGCCGTGCAATCTGGGAGGAAGGACAAGGTTGTCGAGTTTTATGGGATGATTGGGAATGATTTGATGCAAAGGAGTCAAGATTGGACTCCCTGGTTTGGTGGGTTTTGTTTGGTTTTATTTTTTTGGTTTTTGATTTTGTGTTATAATTCTTTTGAGTTCTTGTTGATATATGTTATTGGAAATGTGGTGCAGCTATTCCGTATTTGAAGAATCCGAGCTCGGATCCCGAATTTCGAACTTATTTCTCGAGGGAATGGTTCGATGCCTTGTATCTTTCTGTGAGGAATTTCTTCAGTGCGATCTTCAATGGTACTCATATCCTTTTTTTAATGAGTTTTACAAAAATACTTAATTCTTTGTTGTCAGAAACAAGTTCTAGTCTAGTGGAGAGCTTAGTCTGTTGCTTTAAAGAATCTTTAAGCATGAAATGTGTTGGTTAAAGTGATGGTCCCATCTCTGTGGTCAGAGAAACCTCACTCGCTGCCCCACCGGAGAGGAAAAAACTTCTATTTTCCAACCAATTATTGTCACTGTAATAAGTTGGTACTTCCCTTTTTACAAACAGTGTATTGATGAATGAGATTTGAGAACTCTTCCTTAACTAAACCACGCATCCCTGCTCTATTGAAAATCAGTTCTGAGACGAATACCGTCCACCGTTTAAAGAAAGACATCAAGCAACTCAATGTTAAGTTATCAGAACTACAGGCTTTGCTGGAGGAAAAGGAGGCTCAGTTAAGCCAGCTTAGGAGGTATATCTACGCATATTTTTTATATTTTTTGTATTTTTTTTTCTGTCGAGACCAAATTTTTGTATACGTGGTTGATTTGATTACCCTTGGTTTGTTTTCTGGAACTCAGTAATGTTCCATCATTCACTGATACAACGGCAAGCACCGAAAAAGGCAGGAGTTCATCAAGTGTTGTGTATGAGGAAAATCTTCGTATATTCAAAGACACTCTGGAAACCGGTTCTCCTGCAACTCCACAGGTGGGTGAAGCAGAGCCGGACCGAGAATGGGCCGTCACTGCTCCATTAGCAAATCAAGTAGATGTTTCCATATCAACGTCTGGTTACAACTTAAGTTCTTTGTTAAGTCTTCACGTAGGAGACGGTGGTGTTGGTGAAAGCAGCATGCTGTTGGACAGCTCCCATGCCGGTATGCTACTGTTCAGTAGAAGTTAATTTTCCCATTGCCTGTTGAGGATGGTTCATGGGCAATTTGCATTGCACTTTGAACAAGATGAAAATGTTAATTATGGACGCTGAGAGTTAACGTTGGGTTGGCCCAAACATTTTGTGTTAAAACATTAAACACCGTAACATAGCCTAACATAGGGCTAGGTTTGTACACTTCTTGAGAATTTATTGATTTTGTGACGGTTGGATATTTTGTGGCAGAAATTGGCAGGGAAAGCCATGTAGAAGAATTACCTGAAGTTAAAGTTGACTTTCAGGTAAAATGGCTCCCAACGGCATGACTGAATTTTGATGTTTGAATCTCATATTCAGTGCTTCATATTTGTAGCTTTTATTCGGTTGGAGGATTCATTGCTTATAATTTTCTAGTTTTTTCTTGATTGGAGTTTACGTGACTTTAAGGAGAACTTGATTTGTAGGAAACGTTTCTGGGTCATACTAGTCCAATCAGTCGCTGCCGCTTTTCTGCCTCTGGGAACAACATAGCCAGTGCTTCTGTGGATGGGACGGTCAGGTACTTTCTGTAGAAGTTTAAATTATAAGGAATGGAGATGATATGATAGCAGGGGGCTGAGCAATACTACTGCTTCCATATATCCTATGTGCAAATTTCAAAAATTTCGTTGGTGTAAATGATATTATAGATCTACCCTATCCATTTCACATTGGAAACATCATGTTGTTACACATGATGGAGAAGCCTCCAGGTCTTCAGTTGCTGTTTAACATCTTCTTTATTATTAACACAGGATATGGACATATGACTCCTCAACTCCGGCATCTAGAAACGCAACCATTTATTGTGGAGCAGAGATCATGTCACTTGATTGGGAGTGTAAATCTGACAGATTGGTATGTAATATTGGAATTCATGGGGAACGGATATGTGCTTAACATCAGAGTTATGATTTTTCACTACTTGGGAGTGACAATGCCTGCTCTTAAGCGTTGTGGTTCTTCATGACAAAAGCTTCTCATAGGCACCGCTGACCGAGGCATTAAAGCATGGAATGTTGATGCAAAGAGAGTTGTTTGTGATCTCAACACTACCGAAGCATTTCCAAGGTCTCTGCCTAAGCTTTATATTTACTCTGTTTCTTCTTCTTACGTGTTGACTTGCTTACTTCCCTTCCTTTTTCTGTTGCAGTGTTTTGGACATAAAGTGCAGTCCTGTAGAAACAATTTTTGTGTCTGCAGCAGCATCCAGGGGGTATGTTTTTCTCTTTTCACAATCTCATCCTTCTGCAAATTAAATTATAATCTCTGTGTGTGTGTTTGTGTTCTTTTCTCTTTTATCTTTTTCCAAGGGTGCGAAAAATCAACAGGGTCATGTTTTCTTGTAGGTGTGGCTCAAGTTACACGGATAGTTTGGGGTTTGCTTCATTAACCGTGTGGAATATGAAGACATGGAAGGCTATGGTATGTGTATGATTGACTGCGAACATTGCATGGATTTGTAGTTGCCATTTTGTACTGCATGCCTTATAAATCTCTTGGCTTTCATGAAGACAGTCCTTCCTCTTGGTAAAGATCCACCTGCCATTACGTCACTAAGTTTCAATCACAATGGAAAAATTTTAGCAGCCGCTGCAACTGATGGAATGATTCACATGTTTGGTATCCTTACTATTATTTTGAGGTCCATTATGAATTGTAAAACCGTAATTTTTTGACACCTTTGCATTTTTATTTTTATTTTTTTGCGGAATTCTAAATACGAGTTCATACAAGGCACACTTGTTGTGTGCATGGTTCTGGGATAGAATTGCAAACCTTATTGAGGAAAAGACATGTCTGCGGGTCTTCAAATTACTGGATGGCCGGCTCATGATTCTGCCATAAGCTCAATTCTTTTTGGGCCCGATGAGACCAGCATTTTTAGTTTGGGAGCAGATGGAAAGGCTAGTATCTCTCTCAACTCTCTTTGGCTTGAACTTTAAACATGGTTGTGAATTTTTAAAACTTAATGATTGCTGTAGATTACACGTGTCTCATGGTGATGGTGTCTGTTTTTTTATGCCAGATTTTGGAATGGAGCTTGCAAAATCAAGGTCAAGTTCTTTGGTCAAGAAATTGTAGCAGGTACTTGCAGACCAATTATAGTCACTGCCTATGCAGAAGATCCACCGAATGGATCAAACTGTTAATTACTATCATCGTATGAAGAATGCGCTGTCGTTTCACGTGACAACTCTGTTCCGAAATGTAGGTTCTGCGACCCTGAGAGCTCAAAACATTGCAGACATGAAATGGCTTTGGATGCTAATGGGAGGAGACTATTGGTAACATCTGGTTCAGTAAGAGCACCCATATATCAGGTTGATTTCTCTCCCTCTCCTGAACTTTCCTGGCTTCATTTTCTTATTGCACAATTTTGGCAGTGATTTCATTATAAGTTTTCACGTTTCATTATTTCGGCTCAGGTTCGAGGCCACAATGGATTAAGAACTCTTGCGCACACTGCTGCTATAACCACAGTAGATTGGCACCCGACCTTGCCCATCTTCTTGTCAGGATCGGCCGATAACTCCGTCCGAGTAACTTCTCTTTTGTAAATGTTTGTCAATGTTATATATCTCTCGATTCGTTTATGCCTCCTTGGTCTGGTTGGAGGTTAGTTGAGGAGGACTTGAACTTGAGTTTGTTACAACAAAGATTTCACTGTTTTGCTTTATTGCCCGTTTGGTGAAGTAGTTTGAGGTGGGATTTTTAAGTTTCAATAGTAAATTTTTTTTAATTTTCAGAAAAGACAAAAAATTTTTTGAAAAAAAGATAAAAAAAAAGTTTGAGTTAAATGATTTAAATGGATTTACCAAACAGGTCATTAATTTATATATTTATTTTTTCTTGTAATTGATTCGAGTAGTTTGTTTCATAGAGTATGAGCCATCCCTTGATGTGGGAGAGACTTGCACATAGCTAGCAATATCATATGTTCCATAACATTGAGGACATAATTTTCAACCAAAAAAAAAAAAAAAAAACATTGGGGGCATAATAAAGCTTTACCATAATGTTTTAATGAGAGCCAGGATGCAACAAAGAATTTAAAGGAAAAGGAACAACTGAGAAATAGAGTTGTTTATTACAAACAGAAAAAAAAATAATAATAATAATAAAAGGAAAAATAAAAGATGAGTGAGAAAAGGAGGGGGAAAATAGGAGAGAAAAGTGTATAAGAAACAGAACCGCGGTGAAGATGGAAAACAGGAATTTTCAACTTAAAAAAAAAAAAAAAAAAAAGACAGTTTGTGAAGGTCCTTTCTTGATGCACTTTTAATTTAATTTGTGAGAAAGACGCAAATAGTATTTTTTACGAACAAAAAAAGAAAAAGAAAAAGAAAAAGAAAGAACGTGCTTTTATTGCTTTCTGGATGCACTTTTTCTGGGTGGCAGGTACTTTTTTTTGGAGGGATTTGCAGTGCTCCTAGGCAAAACGACAACAATTTAAATTTGAAAAGACAAATAATGTCGAAATTCGCCATCAAGATGGAAACGACACCGTTTATGAAAGATAAAAATTGAGAAACGACACCTGAATAACGACAATATGTTTGAGAAGTCGCCTCAAACATAATCACGAAACAACAAGATTAAGCACGCAGAAAACGACATCAACATGAAAACCACAAGTCGTCAACAGATTGAAAACGAAATCAAAATAAAGAGTGATCGTTGTCCAACACCAACGCCTATTGGCTCTTTCATTCACGAAGCTAAAAAAACAGGGAGGAAAGGTGGGATATTTATTTGAAACACCGGAGGAAAAACACAGGAAGAAGAGAGAGAGAGAGAAAAAAAAAAAAAAGAAAAAGAAAACACCTGAATGATTTAATTTTAAATATTATTACATCAACATAAAATAAAAAAATTAATAATAGATTAATATGATATAAAATTAAATTAAAATAAACTAAAATTTGTGTCATATTAGTCAAGATGAAGAAATTTATGTCATGTTAGTCATAGATGAAAAAAAAAATGGTTATCTAGATAATTTTCTTAAAAAAAAAAAAAAAATTGCCGAACCTGTTAGGCTTTTCCATTTTGGACTTTTGGACCGAAATGAAGACGAAAATAAAATGACATTAACAATTGGAAACGACATCAGAATTTAAACTACAACAATATAGAAGAGACATCAAACAATATTTTAGGGAAACAACAGTAGCAAGAAGAAGCAACGTGAACCTGTAAACGACATCAGTTTCAAGAAACGACATTAAAAGACGAGAGTAAAATTTAGACAAGAAAATTATCACGAACCTCAACACATGAAACAACAATAATTCGACAATAAGCCAAAACAAGCGACATGAGCTTAGCAACGATAATATTAATAAAACGACAATAACGAGAAAAAAAAACACAAAAACGACAACAACCCAAAAAAAAAAAAAAAAAAGAAAAAAACGATAACCCTTTAGATTCTAGAACTCAAACACAGAAGCATAACACTAGCAAGGATCGAAAGCAACATTAAAATACATGTTCATTGTTAAGGATAAAAAGAAACCTAAGTCTCACATCACTTAACAAGTTGATCTTTTAAAATGAAAGCCCAATTCTTTATATTTACGAGCAACAACGAAAGCCACCAACAATTACATTTATAAAAAAAGTTCAAACATCTTATATAGTCCACGATAGTTGGGAAACAAGTAGTTCAACGACTATTACACATACACAGAATTGCTATAAAAGGAAAACGACCATTATAACAAGGCTTGACAAGAAGGAAAGATAGGTGGATAGAAAGCGCCTTCCACAATGTAACTCCAACTTGAACTTGAAGTTCAGCAATGTGCCTTTCGATCAACATGTCACCTGTTCCTAATAATATAACGAGATAAGACAGAAAGCAAGGTCAGAAAATGTTCTAAAATTATCATTAAAAAAAAAAAAAAAGAATTTAGAGTAGCTTTACCATTTAGCTCTTGAGTGTACATTCTCTGCAATCTTGTCTTAAATATTCTCGTTGTCACGTAGATTCAATCATTCATGTTATCCAAGAAGCGGAAGTAGGCGTATCTCCAAGAGCTTTTGAGGAGTAAAGAACCACAAACTCCCCAAAATCCCACAAAAAATCCGATCCGTATACTAACATAGAAGCCAAAGGTTACCAACTCATCATCTGAACCTCCTTTGTTCTCGTCGTTTTCATCGCCATCAGTGACGCCGGGATCTTCGTCTGTTTCGTCTCCAGGGCAGTGTTCTGTGAGTGGTGGTCCACAAAGTTGGATATTTTCCATATACGCGGAAACATCAAAAGCCTCGTAGTTCAGTGCTCAATGGAATGCGGCCAGTCAAGTTGTTGTAAGACAGGTCTAGTTTACCAAGAAAGTTTAAGCTAGAAAAGCTTGTGGGAATTGTACCTGATAGCTAGTTTCTTGACAAATCAAGAGATTCTAAATGGCTTAACTGGCCAAAGTCACGAGGAATACTTCCCGTCAAATTGTTTCTGGACAAGTTCAGAGACATCAATTTCAGCAGGCTTGTTATGTTTTCAGGAATCGTCCTGCTCAAGCGATTGCTCGAAATGTCAATGTTTCTCCTGAGTTGAATATTCTGCCCAAACTCCATCAAAATTCCTTTCCACACCACATTTCCAGAGTCAGCACCTGCATAAGGATGTGTTTCGGATATCATGGCAGTCATACTACCAAGGCATTTTGGTAAAACTCCGGTTATGCTGTTTAGGGGGAGGCCTAATACTTGAAGAGATTGTAGATTGCACCAACTTGCAGGGACGCTTCTGTTGAACTCGTTGGATCGCAAGAGCAAAATTGACAAATGCTCTCTGCTTTCGACCAACCATTCTGGCAGTTTGCCACAGATTCTATTCTCCCCGAGGTCAAGGAGGGTCAATGTTTTACAGCTCCATAAAGAAGGTATTTCTCCAGACAATTCGTTGTTGCGTAGACGCAATGCTGCAAGTTGCAGTAAATAATCCAACGAGGTTGGTATTTTGCCAGTAAAGTTGTTTCTTGCAAGATTCAAGATTCTCAAGTCTTGAAATTGGATCCAACAAGTCAGGAAGTTGGCCCGAAAATATTTTGTCAGAAAGCTCTAGCTCATACAATCTTGAAGAGTCCGGAAGTGTACATAGAGAAGATATCGGTCCAGAGAACATGTTTTTGGAAAGAATTAAATGGCTTGTGCTTGGAGGAAGTGATAGCAGTGGACCATACAAATGGTTCGAACCAAAATCCAATGAGACTTCAGAGTTGCTTTTAGATGACAGATACGGAAGCTTTCCACGAATTCGGTTGAAAGAGATATTCAGGTAGACTAAGGAGGAAGGTAGGTTCAAAAACCAGTTAGGCAATGAATCTGAAATACCAGCTTTAGACATATCAAGAGTTTCCAGTTTCCCTTGTGTCTGAAGCCATCCAGGAAAAGCAGGGCCTACTTTGCAAGATTTCATAGCTAAATTTCGTAGTTGAAAAGGTGGAAACCAATTTGAACTCATGTTTTAAGGACAAAGCATTTTGGGAGATATCCAGTAACTGCAGCCGAGATAGCTTCGAGAAGTGGTCTTCAGTTATCACTCCATCAAAGAAATTTGAAGAAAGATCCACATCTTCAAGGCGAGAAAGTCACCCCATGCTCACGGGAAGAGGTCTGCTGAATTCGTTGTTAGAAACTCGCAACTGTCTTATTGATGGAAGTCCTGTTAAATCTGGTAACGACCCGCTCAACTTATTGTAATATAAGCTCATGCGTTGCAGTTTGGGAAGCTGGCCGAGGTTATTTCGGAGGGTCCCCATCAAGTTGTTGGTAACCATGTGCAATTCTGTCAAGGATGAAAACCTTGTCACATTCGGAAATGGTCTCCAAAACTTATTGCTGCTTAAATCGAGGTACTGCATGCTGTTCTCTGAACATGACAAGGCTCTAATAGAGTCTTGAAGCCGATCAGAAAGTCTGTTGTCCCCTAGCTGTAATGATTCCAAGCGACATAGGTTTTGAAAGGATTTCGGTATTCCACCATCGAGTTGATTAGAAGAAAGGCGACTTCAAGAGAGGTCGAAAGTTGATAAAAGGTAGTGATCTAGGATTGACATGGCGAAGACTACACAAGTTCAACTCCAGTTCTAACAGAGAAGGGGACTTGCTTATAGATTGTGGCCAATTATCAACCTCGGAGAGATTTAGACCCGACAGGCTAAGGTATGTCAAAGAAGAAAGACCAGACAACCAATCGAGCTTATCGACGGTAACAGAGTTGAATGAAAGGTCAAGAGTATGCAGACATGAGAGATTTCCTAGGTGATGGGGAACAGGTCCAGCAAAGCCAAGATTCGTGAGTTTGAGGTGTTTCAATCGTCGAAAAGAACCGATGAATTTTGGGATTTTTAAGTCCGCCGAAAAAGTTATAGCTGAGATCCAAGTAAGTCGAAGTGTTGCAGTCCAAGCAGTGAAGGATATATTTATCACCCTTCTAATGGCTCCTCCAAAGAGGGAGGACTTCCATGGAGATCAAGCTGGAAGACATGGCCGGTTTGGTTAATAATAATAATACTAATACTGATAACAATAACAACCCTATCCTTATCACTTAATGGACGGGAACAAATAAAGAAAACACAATTGTCAAGGTCGTCTTTATTATTTCTAGTCTCTCATACACAAATATTTGATGGAAGCAACAAGTTTGAATGTCAAGTTATTTAAATATTTTTGGGACGTTTCAGACAAAATGCACATTATGTGACTCCAAGAGCCAACTCATGAGAAAGGTCTCTTTCCAAGGATTATGTATTCTTCTTCTAAAATTAGTTTATAATCGTCCGGGTGGGTCACTGTTAAGCTTGATTGGATTTGGAAGAGGAATAACAAATTAATTTCCCTAATTCTTCAGTACTTGTGGTTGTAAACAAAGACGGAGCCACTCATATCGAGTTAGGGTGAATTTTTCTTTTTT